>LR750631.1:340068-362544 GCA_902729485.2 Mus minutoides
AAGAGAAATGTGCAGGGGTGCTTCACAGTCTGAACTGCAGTCAGAAAGAGAAATGTGCAGGGGTGCTTCACAGTCTGAACTGCAGTCAGAAAGAGAAATGTGCAGGGGTGCTTCACAGTCTGAACTGCAGTCAGAAAGAGAAATGTGCAGGGGTGCTTCACAGTCTGAACTGCAGTCAGAAAGAGAAATGTGCAGGGGTTCTTATGGAGGGAAGAGTTTCTGCCTGAGGTGGGAGAGGACTGAGAAGGCTTCCCAGGCCAGGCTTTAGAGGATGTAGAAGCTCCCTCTGACAGGGACTCGGGTGGAACTGTAGGCATGAAGGTCCCAGGGCTTACTGCAGAGCCCAGAGGCTCTGCTACCTCTCCCAGGTGCCTTCTATCTGCTCGGTATTGCTGTCTCACTTACTGTTTGCTTCCTGTCATGCATAATTGCTTCAAGGCTGCCTACCTTTTCCCTCTTAGTTCTCCCATCAGGACAGCTTCCCCACTGCCCACAGCCTGTCACCTTCTCAGAGAAGTGTCCAGTGTCCTCACTGGTCCCCTCAGAACATACTTTTCTCTCTGCTCAGCACTCATACCTCTACTTCACTTGAACATAACCAGTACTGCACTGTAGCTCACATGTTATATGTATGTTTGGGGCTTTCCCATCTAACCCCCACTTTGCTCTGAAATACTTGTTCTTTCCACAGTTTTACTTATTGCTATTGTTATTGTTATTATTATTTAAAAATATGTATTTTATTTATGTGTATGTGCATATGTGCACCAGGGTACAGGAGCCTGGAGAGATCAAAAGAGGCTCCAGAGTCCCTAAAGTTGCAGTTACAGGTGGTTGTGAGCTTCCAGGTGGTTGCTGGGAACTAAATCCATGTCCTCTGCAAGAAAGACAAGTGCCCATGACTACTGATTCATCTGTCCAGCTCCAGATTTTATTTGTCATCTTTTACTTTTAAAAAGATTCACCAGATCTTAATAGCTTTCCCCAGATCAGGACTATAGATAGAACAAGGGAGACACAGGGGTTTAGACAGCTCTTGAAGTTTTGAAAACTGTGCTAAGCCTAAGTATTGCTCATTCACCCAGCATCCAGAGGGTAGGGTCAGGACCCATAGGTAATTGCACTCAGAGCAGTTTTGCTACCTGGTAGGTCCTGCTTGACCTCAGAGACACATAATATGTTGGGTGTGGGAAGTCCAAGTTCATTTGTTAATCTTGGGAAATACCTGAGAGCAGAAAAGAGGATGTGATTGACAGAAGACAAGGGCCAAGAAACAAAGGCATTCTGTCTCCCACTGAATCTCCTTTCTCCCTCTCTTGAGATCTAGAATGGGTAATTCATCCCTTCAAAAAGTGCTGGCTGTCAGAGACATGCCTTCCTCAAGCTGATGTGTCTTCTTCCCCCAAGTGTGATGGAGGACTAAGAAACATGGGTTTGCATGATCTGAATATTGGATACACAGGTGTGTGGGTGGATCCGGAAATGGGAGGGAGTGTCTAAAGGGGACTCTGTGTCCCCTGGGATGCTCATTCGCTGCCAGAAGTGGAAAGGCATCTGGCGTTTTGGAAAATAGACAAAATCATTTTCCTCCCCTGGGCTTGGGAGGAACTTCACAGAAGAATATTTTGGGTTGCAAAATGATGGATGAAAATGAGATCTTATGAGGGCCAAGCTACAGCTGTGCATCTCAGTGTTCTCTTTAGCTCTTTCTGGGAAAACTAACCACTGAGTCAGTCCCCTGAGGGACCGCAACTGAGAGAATTCTAACTGCAAGTGACTCCTGGGAGTTTATGGGATGTCACTGGGGAAATCCTCCTTCTCCCCTGCCTCTCTTTTTATGCCACTTGTAATCCTTGAGGTTCTCTCCGTTTCCATGGCTTTAGTCCTACACAGGCTGATGACCCTTGAAAGAGACATCCCAGGTTCTTCTCTTCTTTGTCTCCTAGCTTTCTAGGTATCTGTTTCCTTTTTCTGCCTGGATTTAGTCTTGGTATAATGAAAATCGAGGCATTCACAATGTGCTCACCATCCCTAGGTGAGGGGTGATATGTGAAGGCTGTCTGATCAGTCAGGCGCATGCTTTGGAACCTGAATTTTGAGGTGATTTACCTGGCAGTTGGTTGTAAGAAGGATGACTAATACTGCCTGGATTTCTGGCACTACCTTGAAGTTTTGACTGATGACCACTTCTCTAGGCTCTCTTTTGTGTTTAAGAATTGAGCAGTACACATCTCTACTTGGATGGCCTCTGGGCACTCAGTGCTCTTTGCAGTTTATGCTGATCTTAAATTTTTGCATCCTTTGCTTGTTCCACCCCCCCCCCCCAAACTCGCCTCATTTCAGTTTTCTCTTTCTCTCTCAGAGAACATCATAATCTCAGGTGCTCTAGTTAATGCTTTTATTTTGAGGCAGGGTCTACCTTTGTAGCCCTGGCTGGATCAAACTAGTCTGAAATTCATAGAGATCCATTTCCTCCTGCCTCCTGAGTTCTGGGATTACAGGTATGAAACCACTTTGCCCAGCCCCCAAATTAATAATTTTGAAAACACCCTTAATTCTTTTCCCTTTCTTGTATTTTGTTTCTAGTTTATCATTAAAACTAATAGTTTCCCTTTTCCTAATATTTAGTACAGTCTTTCTGAAAGTTCTTTAGTCTTACCTGTGAATGTCTATGCCTGTCTAAGCATTTTCCACAGTTTCAGATTAAGGTGTCCTCACTCTTATTAGACAAATTCTTCATGTGTGCAACAGACTCCACCTTCCCTCCATTTCTTAAATTGTGTCATAAATTGTTCATTCTAGCCTTCATTTTTAAAAAACTTCTCTCTAGCCTATACTCTTGCCCAAGTCTCTTCCAAGTCCCTAAACACTCTTGCATGATACCACATTCCTTCTACCCCACATCTCTGCATTTTAGTTATCTACAGGTCTTAAAGGTGTTTTCTACAATCTGACTTATCTTTTATAACAATATCCTCTGCTTAGATCCAGTACTCCATTGACATGATGCTTTCCAAGATTGATGGTTTTTTATATTTTGAGATTATAATATAACTCCCTAATTTTCCCCTCTCTTTCCTTCAAATACTCCCCTATGCCCCTTCCTGATCTCTTTCAAATTTATGGCTTCTTTTTCAATAATTGTTGTTACATGCGTATATGTATGTGTTCCTAAATACATAAATATACCCTGTTTACCCTATATAATGATATTTGTATATATATGCTTTCAGGGCTAATGGTATTGGATAACCAATTGATGTATTCTCTAGCATGCCATGATAACCTTAAGAGTGCACTAGTGCCATGCATAGTTTGGCAGAACCCTATGGCAGGATTTTCCCTGTCCAATTACATTAAAATATTTGTGCAGCAGGAGGCCTGTGATTGAACAGGGAAAAGGGAGGCAGAGCTAAGAGTTTCAGGGACAGAGAGCAAGTTAGGGGAGAGAGAGAGAGAGAGAGAGAGAGAGAGAGAGAGAGAGAGAGAGAGAAAGGAGAAGAAGAAGAAGAAGAAGAAGAAGAAGAAGAAGAAGAAGAAGAAGAAGAAGAAGAAGAAGAAGAAGAAGAAGAGACGATGGACAGGATGATTCAGAACCATCATGGCTTTGAATAGGTAGACACTTTATTATATAGGGATAACTTGTCTAATCAAGGTGGGCAGCTTGTATCACTATCAATTGACACAGAAATTGTGTGAGCATCTTGTGAATTGAGAATTTATTGATATATAAATCTGACTGGTTAATCATAAGCTTCAAGAGTTTTGTTTTACTGGGTTACTGGAATGTGGGACTGCCGACCACAGGGGTTTATGGCTGAGAAGGAACTAGCACCTTCAGAGACAAGCGAACCAGAGTTGGGAATACTGTGACTGGTTGTTGTGCGGGCTAGCTAGAGACAGAGGCAGCAGGACCACACCGGGGCAGAGAGTTGTTGGCAGCAGTGTGGGAAGCCTGCGGGTCTATTTTTAATATTTCCCGCAACAGAACCCAAAAGCTCTCTAGTTAGACTTAAGGCCCACTGGACAGAGAAATCATGCCTGATACTGGAAACATAGTTAACTGTTCAAGACTCATGAGGTCATGGATCTTGATAAAGAACCTACAACCACCAATTTACTAAACCTGCACACTACTCAACTACATTCTAAATATTTGTTTTATTTTTTTTTCACACATGGATAAGTGCAGTCCTCACCCAGAAAGAAACTTCTCTTTGTGCCCGATGAGGACCATTATAGAAAACTACAACTGATCAAAATGCAAAGTTGTGAAGCCTAGTCTAAATGGATACATCTATGAGCCAACTTCCACACCTAAGGCTCAGGGAACATTGCACAAAGCAGGGCGGGAAGATTGCAAGAGTCAAAGGATCAGGGAGTTTGCTGTGGGGCTGTCTCTTAGGAATGTCAGAGTGACACACATAGTCTCACCAGCATGGCCACTTGAACATGAGGTGCTGACCAATGCCTAAGTGGAAGAAGGAAAGTCCATGAGGCCTCAGCAGGCAAACTAATGCTGAGACTGGGAAGGACTTCTTAAATCATGAACTCTAGGAATATCTTCATCCTTGTAGATTTCTGGGTATACCCAGTTTTCTTCTTTCAGTTTTCTAGTATTTATTTCATGCCAGAGATCTGGCAAGCACTTGGACAAGGCAGTCATGTTCCGACTTCATGGCTCTTAGTCAGGAAGACAAAAATTGAGCAAGTCGGTAAAATATGCTAATTTTGCAAAATGTGAGATTCCTTGTGCAGCTGAGTCCATTTATGGTTAGTAATTCATAGAAGGTTTCATGGGAAGTGCTGCTGACAGTGTAAGCTTACTAGGACTTAGAAAAGATAGGATCAAGAGTTCCTGACCTAGGAAAGAACTTGTGGCAAAGGTCTGGAGTCACGTGGGAGCAGATGGTTTGGGATACCTGCAGACTGGTGGCAGAGCCAGGGAGCATGGAGTAAGATGACGAGACTGAAGGGGAGCAGGAGAACTGAGCAGTTCCATGAGGCTACCTATATTTGTCCTCAATGCTATGGAAGCTTTATCAAAACCCTACTGGATAAAGTATGGACAATGCCTCTGAGGGAGGCAAGAGTGGATTTGAAAGGACACGTTAGGAAGACCATGGTAGCAGTTATGCAAATGAGATATGTTGCACTTAGAAATAGGAGAATGTCAGGGTGACACTCTGTTTTGAGAGATCTATGGGGAGCCCAATATACCCATCTACTGCACTGATATCAGATTTAGAGGAAATCTAAACTCTACTCAGAGAAAATGGATGGAGAACAAAATCATGTGGCAGCTAGTTTTATGTCAATTTGATACAAGCCAGGGCTATTTGAGAAGAAGAAACCTCAGTTGACAAAATAGCCCCACCAGAATGGACTGTGGGCAAGCCTGTGGTACATTTTCTTGATTGATGATTGATATGGGAGGGCCCAGATCACTTGGGTGGTATCACCCCTTGGCTGGTGGGCCTGAGTTCTATAAGAAAGTAGGCTGACACCAAACATAGACACTATAGCATATACCAGCAAGATGGTGCTGAAAGGGCCTGGATATAGCTGTCTCGGGGGAAAATATACCAATGCCTGGCAAACATGGAGGTGGAAGCTCACAGTCAGCTATTAGATGGAACACAGGGTTCCCAAGGAAGAAGGAGCTAGAGAAAGTAACCAAGGAGCTGAAGGGGTCTTCAACCCTCTAGGTGGAAGAATAACCATGAACTAACTAGTACCCCCTGAGCTCATGTCTCTAGCTGCATATATAGAAGAGGATGGCCTAGTTGGCCATCAGTGGGAAGAGAGGCCCCTTGGTCATGCAGACTTTATATGCCCCAGTACAGGGGAACGCCAGGGCCAAGTTGTGGGAGCGGGTGGGTAGGGGAGCAGGGCCGGGAGGGGGGAGGGTATAGGGAACTCTCTGGATAACACTTGAAATGTAAATGAAGAAAATATCTAATAAAAGTTGAAAAAAAAAAAAAAAAGGAAAGTAGGCTGAGCAAGCCATGATTAGAAAGCCAGTAAACTTTACTCCACTATGGCCTTTGGCATTAGCTTCTGCCTTCAGATTCATACTGTTTGAGTGCCTGCCTTGACTTCCCTCAGCAACAGAGTGTGATCTGAGAGTTTTAAGGTGAAATAAACCTTTCCTCCCCAAGCTGTTTATGGGCATGGTGTTTTATAACTGCAACAGAAACTGTAAATAAGATAGGGAATTTCCTGAGATGTACAAGGTTTTATCAAGTTTGGTTGGGGGAAATTATGTTGGCAAGTGGACTTTGTGATGTTTACTGGTAATATCAGAATGTTCTTATATGGAGTTCAGAAGGGTGGCTTAGGTGGGGCAATACATTTGACAATTATTGAGATACTAATGAGGGGTGAGGAATTGCCTCCTGAGAGAAGGGAGAGGGGAGGGACAGGTTGTCTGAGACTGAACCTTGAATCCACCAATATTTTAATGTCTTGGAAAGGTCAACCTTTAAGAGGGCCCTTAATCATCAATGTCTCTAGGAATTAGCGTACTTGTTTAGTTTCTACCACATAGTGCCAGGTTCATTGGTGTGTATCTGATAGATTATGTCAGAAATGGTGACATGCCACTTGTGAGACAAAGGATGAAAGATGTTGCTGCTTTCTTTTGGTTGATCTCTCTTGTGATTCTTTTCCCCTTTTGGACCATCTCTAGTCAGTACCTATGCTGTGACTAGCCCCCAAGAAGGTACCAAGTGCTAAGAAACTTCATAAAGTCTCTTGCTGACACAGAGTCATTGTGCAGAGATTGGGAGGTGATCCTATTGTCCTTTCTGAGAGGGTACACTCAGCCAACAACTTGTCTAAAGCCATGTTTGAGACCTCAAGCTAAAATTCACTTTAACTTTCCTAATCTTGACTCTCAGAGGTCATGCCAGTTTTTTGTTTCTAGCTGTTGGGTTTTAGGATAATGTGTTACACATCCACAGATTACTACAGAGGGCAGAGACCAGGGGGAGGACTAGAAGGAATGGCACAGTGTCCTTAGGATTCCTGGCTTTTGTTTTTGATTTGTTTTCAGGGCTCAGTCTTAAACAATAGGTTCCTTCTCAAGGTAGTACCTGGCTAAAGAGTCTAAGCTTTGAGAAGTGATATGGTGGATTTCTCCTTCTCTGCTCTCCTGCTGTGGAGTTATTACTCCACCAAATTTCCCTGCTCACTTAAAGTTTGTAGACACTCTTGTGCTTGCTTATGTAACTGAACACAGTGTATTATTCTCTTGGTAAGTGCAAAGTCAATTAACAGTACCGGATAATGAAAGAATGGAGAAAAGTTCATTACCTGCAGCAGATAACGGAATCACCTCCCAAAGCACGTGTTCTCTGACAAAATAAATACAAGAATTTTACTCAGAAAACCCATAACCAAGAGAATACTTGGGGTGGGCACATTCCCAAGCATGTTCATTTTATATCTGGCATTCTCAGGTTAAGATCATAGCTCAGGAGGAAAGGAGGATGGACATGGTCCTGGGTCTATGTAGCCCAAATATGCTTGAAAGGTGAAGATGCTGACTAGGAACACTTTTCCACATGCTTGTTTTGCATCGTAAAGATGGCAGACAGATATATTGGGGAGCACTTGGCTTGCTCCACAAAGATGGCTGTCAGGAACACTTCTGGCCTTGTTCAGCTTCTTTTCCCCAAAGTGTTTTAGATGAAATTAAAGGAATTAAAGAAAAGGTGTGTTAATATAAGAGTTTGCCTCTCAGGGTACCTGCCTCACTTAACTGCTAACATTAGAACTGCTAATCCATTTTCTTCAGGAGAGTGGCCCTCCTTGTTCTGGTTCTCCTTGTGGCTGTGACCGGGAGGGAGCTACAGTGGGAGTTACAGACTGTCTCCCAAGCTCCTACTCGCTGGGATGTTTCTTTGTGTTTTGTAGCTGTCTGTCTTTTCTTTCCTGACTCCTAATGGCCTTTTCTTCCTTTTCTTGAACTATGAACTCTCCTTATCTACCCTGACTTCTGATTCAGGGAGATGCATGCAGGAAGCTTTCCATCAGCCATCTCACCCCAGATAAAAATACTGCTGATACCGAGAGTTTTAGTGAAAAAAAAAATGATGATATTATGTCCTGTCATTACAAGTATACATTTTTATTCATTGACAATTTCATATGTCTATATAGTGTATCTTAATTATATACATTCTACTCACCTCCCTTCCGTTGCCTCTCTTTCAGTTTTATATCCTCCTCCTCCTTTTCTTTTACAATTAGTAATATCTACATGCACATGGGTGTGGGGGGTCATTGAATGAAACACAGGCAACATATCAGAAGCCACATCCTTGTCAGGAGCCATAATAGCAGGTGATCATCCTGAAGTGGCCTGCTTGGGATTATTATATAATCTACTACAGGTGAGCCCTCATTAAGCAAGGCTGTGAGGGATTTATTTTAGGAAAGATTCCTGCTATTAATATGACTTTCCTGTTATTATTAAACATGTATAACAGAGTGGAATAATTTAGAAATTATAGGTAACATAAAATACTAAGAGAGCAATGTGCAGAATGCAGAGGCAAAGAGGAAAAAAGATGTCCCAGAGAGCAGAAGGAACAGGCAGGCTTCTCCTTACCGTGTGACAGAACAGATCCCATGGTAAGGACAAGGCAGGTTTTAGTCTTATTAAAAGAAACAAAACTTTTTTCCTACAAACATAGGTTTAATTCATTTAGCATTAAAAAGATAGAAGCCTTTTCTTTCTCTATGTAATAAAAATTGGAGTGCATTTTTCATCCAGAATGAGTGAGTTCTTTCTGCACCGGTGCTTGGTCTTTTGCTCCATATGCGAATGTAAGTATGGATGTGTGTGTAAGTATGTAATTGTGAGAATGTATGCATGTGTGTGTGTGTAAGAATGTAATTCTGAGAATGCATGCAAGCTGGGCTCAGCTGGGTTTGAATGAAAATGAATAAAATGAGCATGAATGAAGCCGAATATAAATTTATGTGAGATTATGCATATTTGCTTATGTAAAAGCTTTTCCTTCTGTGAGTATTATTCTCTTCTCCTGGTTCAATACAAGTTTATTGATCCTAACTTCCAACAAGCAAGAGGCATCTGGACAATAGGGAAAAGGCTCTAGCAATTAATCCTTTACTTAATCTCCTGCTGTTTTAAGATGAGGTGCTAAGTGTCAAAAACTGCAGTTTCTGACCTCAGAGGATCACAGAAGGCAGGTCAGCTACAATAGCATAGTAATTTAGACTTAGATAAGTAAAGTTTTTATTATACAGCAACCCTAAATTTCTTATAAAACAAAGTCTTACCCTCCGCCTTCCTCTTCCCCCTCTGCTGCCTCAAGAAGAACCAACAAGAAAGAAGAACCCCCACACTGGGGCTGGCCCCGGCACATCCTTGAAGAAAATTGACTTTCTCCAGTAGCCACCGACTGTCAATAGCTCCTCAACTAAGGGTGGGACCTTATAAATGTCTTCTATTTTGGAACACTGACTGCTTGCTCATGGGATGGGTATCAAAGCTGTTGTGAGTTCATGAGTATAATGGCTGTACCACGTCCAGAAAACAGTGTTTTGTCTTGTCACAGCCGGAAAGCTCCTTGCTTTGGTGCTCTGCCTTCTGGGGAACTCTTTCTTGGAGGATAAGGACTGGATTGGAGCCTGCGTGTAATTAATACTGTTCTTTTTAAGATTGTTTTTCTCTGCCTGTGGCAGAGGGCCAGGTGGTAAGAGGTGAATAGTGCTGGCTTCAACCTCCCCCATCTGAGCACAGGATTTCCTCTTGTCTTTTTCACCGCTGCATTTTGTCACAGCCAGAGAGACCTCTGATCAAGTTTTGGAGAAGAAAGGAGAACAAATAGAGTCATGTGGCATGCCTTTGTGCCTCTGGAAAAATGAAGGGTCCTGGAAATGTTTTAGAATGCATGGGCCATTGTTACTCTGTGTTTCAATGTTTTTTTTTTTTTTTTTTTTTTTTAAAAGCAATCTCAATTGACACAACAAAAACTGATAAACTTTGGAGCACTGCACTTGTAGCTAGGAGTATAGCACAGCTGGAGAAGCCCAGCCAGGAGCTGATTATCTGCACAATCCACTCTTAAAGGGGCCAGCAGCATCTCAGCTTCTATGGTAAGGAAGCTGATGGCTGTTTCTCCTAGAAAATCGTTGTGATTATGATCAACAGGTGACAAGGTGCTCCTTTCTTAAAATTACGGCTAGAAAAAGTAAAAAAAAAATTGTCTAAATATATGTGTGTGGCCACTCCGTGTTTGTTTACATGTATAAATATGTTCTGCATGTCTTGGTTATAGATTATTGGTTTATAAGTTATTGGGTATGATTAAGAATTTGTTACATTGGTAACAAAAAGTTTGGCTTAAAACTGTAAGTTAGGGTTGGAGTCATTCTAGACAACAACACATGGAATGAGCCAACTCAGCGAAACAATTCTTTAAAGATACCTCTAAGTTATGATATTTTTTGTCCTAGAAACCAGACTTATAAGAGATAGGATTTAAAACAATGTTTCTTTAATGAGATATTAAAAGCTTCACCATTGTGCATTCATATAGAAGAACTGGCAGCCAAACTTTGTAACATGAAAGTAATGCACTTGGCATTGATTCTAGAGAGAATTAAGGGCTGGTACCTAATCAATTATGGCAAATGGATGTTACTCATATGTCTGATTTTGGAAAAGTAAAATATGTACATGTGACTATTGATACTTTCTCAGGCTTTCTTGTTGCAGCTGCCTTAATAGGAGAGGCAACTAAAAACGTAATTACTCATTGCCTATGTTGTTTTTCTATGCTGGGTGTTATTACCCATATTACTGGGATTCCTTATAATTCTCAAGGACAAGGTATTATGGAATGGGCCCATGGAACTTTAAAAAAAATCTTCATAAAATAAAAAAGGGTAAACTATGTCCCCAATGCACCACAAATTTATTTAAATCTTTAAAAATTTGGATGCCAGCCAGGCATGGTGGTGCACACCTTTAATCCCAGCACTTGGGAGGCAGAGGCAGGTGGATTTCTGAGTTTGAGGCCAGCCTGGTCTACAGAGTGAGTTCCAGGACAGCCAGGGCTACACAGAGAAAACCTGTCTTGAAAAACCAAAATTAAAAAAAATAATAATAAATTTGGATGCCAAAGAACTCTCTGCTGAGTGTCTATGGCACCCTACAACTCAACTATTTATGCCTAGGTAAAATGGAAGGATCCATTTATTGGCATATGGCATGATCCAGATCAGGTATCAATATAGGGTAAAGGGCATGTTTGTTTTTTTTTTTTCTGCAGGATGCTGAAGGAGCATGGTAGCTGCAAGAGTGTTTGGTGAGACATGTTGATGCTGGGACAAACAATGATGCTGATCATAAGCTTGCTGAGTGCCCTGAAAATGGTGACAGGGAAGCTGTATTGGGCCTATGTTCCTGACCTACTACTGATACATCCAGCAGTATGATCCAGACCGGAGATTCTCTTGCTTGGATCTCCCTGGACAGAGGATCCAACTTATAACAAGACCATGACTTTCAATGCATTTGGTGATGTGATTTCTGTTTGCTTTGTAAAGAATAGTATGGGCATATTTCTGTGTTTTCTTAAAATCTTTTATTAATTGGTCATGTTAAAATTACTTTTGTTTCTTCTATGGTATTTAATGTAAGTTGTATTGATTGTACTCTTTTCAATTGTGTTAATGTATTGAAACCTGGCATGTTTGTTATGGTGGCCTATCAACCAGCTTTTGTATTATTGCTTGTGAGTATTACAGGACCTTGATATCCTGAAAAAGACTTGCAAATACTGGCAGAAGTGAGTCAGACTTTAAGTAGAAGCAAGAGGGTAGTGGGCTTGATTATTGCTGGCATAGCAGCTTTGAATACATTAATAGATAGTCCCACTGCTTCTGCAATTGCTTTGACATAAGAAGTTAAGACTTTTGTTAATCATTTAGCAAAAAATGTTACTAATGCTCTTGAGTATTCAAGAAGATTCAGGTAGACATCTAGAACAACAAATTGATGCTCTTATTAATATTACTCAAACTATTTAGAGAGGAAGTTCAGAGTTTACGAAGTCATCTTGAGTGTCATGCTAAATACCAATGGAAAATTCAAAGACACTTACAGGGTGTTTGGCATAATTCTAACACCTCCCTGAATAGTTTAACTTTGCGTAAGGAAATCATGAACTTAAGAAATACAAAGCTCAAAGTAAACAGCCCAGGAATGTATGTCATTCCTTTTATCTTGGTCATCCTGATTCATGACTTAAGGTCAAACTTCAGGAGTGGCTTATATAGCTTGATCATTAGTCTTCCTTGTCCTGGGAATACTTTTATTCCTGCCCATTGTGATAAAACTTGCCTTTAACATCAACATGTTGGCAGCCAAAATACATGGCTCAAAATTAAAAATGGATCCCCAGAGAGTTATTAATCTAACAGGCTGGTGGCCAAAGACAGCTAATTTTCTGCACAATACCTTACCTACCTAAGACAGAAGTACTTTGTTTTTTTAAAAAAATGTATATTCCAAGACATGTAAGGAAGGCATTTTTGTCAGAATAACCTAAGATGGGCACAGTCTTGTTTATGAAATTAAAAAGGGAGAGATTTTGAGAGCTTTTAGTGTCACTTCTAGGAATTTGGCATTTGTCACTAGGCTCAGACAAGGAAGTAGGCTCAGGTAAGAATATTAGAAACAGTGACCATGGGGCTTTGTTTACTACTTTGCCGAATCACTACCTTGTGTGATCCTTTTGCTTACTATTTAATTACTATATTGTGTGATCTCCTTGTTTACTACTTTGCTTGATTACTTTGTCTTTTATCTAAGAATTATGTTTTTTGGATGTACCTAGAATGATATAAAAGTAGGCTGGAGAAAAATAAACCTGCTTCAGCCTCAGCACTGGCTTGAGTCATGTTATAATGTTTGTTTAATTGTCTTTGTCTTTTCAATCTTCACTGCCTCCCATGAGACACTGTTGACTGACTGAGCTGGCTTGGTCACTAGTGGAAAAATAAAAATTTCACTGAACAATAATTTATTTCTAATAGAAAATATATCTTGTTATAAATGATGAGATTAGATATTTTAATATCTACTTTGGTGCTTATGTGCATTTAACATTTTCTAGATCTAATATCTTATTAAGATAATTACGTATGTTTTTAGGTGTTTTTTCTGGGATTTTGACTATAACCCTATCTCAGCAATGTCAAAGTTCTATTACATTTATGTCGGTCTTTTAGATGACTTTATGAGAAGGGATTTAAAGTGATTTTAGTAAAATTAATATCCTATGTACTCATGACTAGGAAGATGTGTAGTTATCTGCCTGTATTTTGTGTATTATCAAAAGCTTACAGTTAAAGACATGTAATAAATGCATGTATAATAGTTAACAAATGCTGTTTTACTTATTGTATCTTGTCTGTTATCATCAAAAATGACCATTGAAATTCTTTTGACATTTCTTCTATTTTTTAATCCACAACACTCAGCTGAAAAGCTGCCATCTATGAAGCCCTGCTCTTTAAGACTGTGATCTATATAATTTTCCCCTAACAAAATATTTTGTTGTTGTACATGTGCAGTGTGCTTGTATATCAGAAAATGAGTCTTTCTGTAATTACGTGTTCTGTTCCTTGAACTTGTAAGAAGTCTAAACTCATGATTGTCAGTGCTATAGACCTATAAGGGGCAGCCCATTCTGCCCATCACATGTACAAACCAGAAATGGAATCTTTAAGCAATATTTTATCCAGAGAGCCAAGAATCTGAGAAGGTAATGGGTTAATGTCCCACAGATCTATCTCCCATCTCATCTTAGCTAGCAGACATTATAGAGAGGGGGAGAAGAAGCAATCGTCCCATGGTTTGATCACCTCTGTGGTCAGGTAGTCTGTCCCGTTACTGAGACTCTGTGGTGTGGATGTTTTTCTTATCTCCCTGGAGCAGGGGAAGGTTCACAAACACCAAGACCATTGAATCTTGAATTCCTCTTGAGACAGTCATTTGGACGGCATCTAGACGAAAGGTTAAGGCAGAGCAAACAAACCATTAGCAGAGTGTACACATAGATTCCTTCTTACGAAATAAAGTACAAATACATTATGTAATTTGCTGTGCCCTTATTGTTGTGTTCCTATGGTAGCTGTTATCCTATTGAACCAAAATCTCAAAAGTAGGATTAGAGAGTTAGCTCAGTGGTTATGGGTGTGGTACCACATGTCTCCTGCTGGTAAAGAGCTGAACAGGCTCTCCAGCCTCTCACATGCTTTTCCTCTGTACTCTGCTAATTCATGTAAACATTTCTCTGGGAATATTAAAGATTTCTTTATTTATGTTATGTATATATGTACACTGTTGCTGTCTTCAGACACACCAGAAGAGGGCATCGGGATCCCATTACAGATGGTTGTGAGCCACCATGTGGTTTTTGGGAGTTGAACTCAGGACCTCTGGAAGAGCAGTCAGTGCTCTTAACTGCTGAGCCATTTCTCCAGGCCCTCTCTGGAAACATTAAGATATCTTGAGATACTTGTTCAGAATATCCTAAAAAGCTGTTTCATGTGTAGATAAGAATGTATAGCATAACACACTCAAAGTCTTATCCTTGTTGTGAGTTAAAATAAACCATAGCAACCAGAGACCTAAACCATTAGCCTTTCAAGGCTCTAAGTATTTCCTCAGTCTCTTCCTGTGTGGAGCTCTCCTGCCAGACCTGATATCGACCTGTGTCTTTACCAGTGGTATCTCACTTACCCGATGCTGTGCTTTGTTCTGGGGCATATGACAAGAACAACGAGAAGTTGGTGAGTTTTAGCTTGGTGTTTGTCTTGGTGTAAATGACCTGGCAGAAACGTATGCTCTGATTTTCTGAGTGAGACAGGAGAATGGGAGTATAGAGTTTTGCCGTCCTTAACAAAGTTTTGTAGAATATTTGTATAGAAAATATCTTAATTTATAATGCTTGAAAATGATAAATTTATAACATTAATTCTGTGTCCTAATTAAAAATAGGACTGTATAGGAGAGTTGTGAGGTTTTAGTTCTGTTACAGCCAAAGTTTCTTTTTAGATTTTTCATTATTATAGTTTAATTATTTAAAACATTTAAAAATGTAAATATATATTTAAAATTTTTTATTAGATATTTTCTTCATTTACATTTCAAGTGCTATCCCATAAGTCCCCTATACCCTCCCCCTGCCCTGCTCCCCTACCCACCCACTCCCACTTCTTGGCCCTGGCATTCCTCTGTACTGGGGCATATAAAGATTGCTATACCAAGGGGCCTCTCTTCCCAATAATGGCCAACTAGGCCATCTTCTAATACATATGCAGCTAGAGACACGAGCTCTGGGGGTTCTGATTAGTTCATATTGTTGTTCCATCTATAGGGCTGCAGACCCCTACAGCTCTTGGGTACTCTCTCTAGCTCCCAAATTGGGGACCCTGTGTTCCACCCTATAGATGACTGTGAGCATCCACTTCTGTATTTGTCAGGGACTGACAAAGCCTCACAGGAGACAGCTATATCAGGGTCCTTTCAGCAAAATCCTGCTGGCATATGCAGTAGTGTCTGCATTTGATGGCTGATTATGTGATGGACCCCCCGGGTGGGGCAGTCTCTGGATGGTCCATCCTTTTGTCTTAGCTCCAAACTTTGTCTCTGCAACTCCTTTCATGGATACTTTATTCCCTATTCTAGGGAGGAGTGAAGTATCCACGCGTGGGTCTTCTTTCTTGATTTTCTTGTGTTTTGGAAGTTGTATCTTGGGTATTCTAAGGTTTCTGGGCTAATATCCAGATATCACTGAGTGCATTTGAAGTGACTTCTTTTGTGATTGGGTTATCTCATTCAGGATGATGTCCTCCAGATACATACATTTGCCCAAGAATTTCATAAATTCATTGTTTTTAATAGCTAAGTAGTACTCCATTGTGTAAATGTACCACAGTTTCTGTATCTATTCCTCTGTTGAGGGACATCTGGGTTCTTTCCAGCTTCTGGCTATTATAAATAAGGTTGCTATGAACATAGTGGAGCATGTGCGCTTGTTACCAGTTGGAACATCTTCTTGGTATATGCCCAGGAGAGGTATTGCTGGATCAATTGGTAGTACTATGTCCAGTTTTCTGAGGAACCGCCAGACTGATTTCCAGAGTGGTTGTACCAGCTTGCAATCCCACCAGCAATGGAGGAGTGTTCCTCTTTCTCCACATCCTCGTCAGCATCTGCTGTCACCTGAATTTTTCATCTTAGCCATTCTGGCTGGAGTGAGGTGGAATCTCAGGGTTGTTTTGATTTGCATTTCCCTGATGATTAAGGATGTACCTAGTATCTGTCTAGGAAGTTATCCATTTCATCCACGTTTTTCCAGTTTTGTTGAGTATAGGTTTTTGTAGTAGGATCTGATGATGTTTTGGATTTCCTCAGGATCTGTTGTTATGTCTCCTTTTTCATTTCTTGTTTTGTTAATTAGGATACTGTCCCTGTGCCCTCTAGTGAGTCTGGTTAAGGGTTTATCTATATTGTTGATTTTTCAAAGAACCAGCTCCTGGTTTGGTTGATTCTTTGAATAGTTCTTTTTGTTTCCACTTGGTTGATTTCAGGTCTGAGTTTGATTATTTCCTGCCATCTACTCCTCTTGGGTGAATTTGCTTCCTTTTGTTCTAGAGCTTCTAGGTGTGCTGTCAAGCTGCTAGTGTATGCTCCCTCTAGTTTCTTTCTGGAGGCACTCTGGGCTATGAATTTTCCTCTTAGGACTGCTTTCATTGTGTCCCATAAGTTTGGGTATGTTGTGGCTTCATTTTCATTAAACTCTAAAAAGTCTCCAATTTCTTTCTTTATTTCTTCCTTCACCAAGGTATCATTGAGTAGAGTGTTGTTCAGTTTCCACATGAATGTTGGCTTTTTATTATTTATGCTGGTATTAAAGATCAGCCTTAGTCTGTGGTGATCTGTTAGGATGCATGGGATAATTTCAATATTTTTGTATCTGTTAAGGCCTGTTTTGTGTCCAATTATATGGTCAGTTTTGGAGGAGGTACCATGAGGTGCTGAGAAGAAGGTATATCCTTTTGTTTTAGGATAAAATGTTCTGTAGATATCTGTTAAATCCATTTGTTTCATAACTTCTGTTAGTGTCCATTTGTCTCTGTTTAGTTTCTTTTTCCAGGATCTGTCCATTGGTAAGAGTGGGGTGTTGAAGTCTCCCACTATTATTGTGTTAGGTGCAATGTGTGCTTTGAACTTTACTAAAGTTTCTTTAATGAATGTGGCTGCCCTTGCATTTGGAGCATAGATATTTAGAATTGAGAATTCATCTTGGTAGATTTTACCTTTTATGAGTATGAAGTGCCCCTCCTTGTCTTTTTTTGATAACTTTGGGTTGGAAGTCAATTTTATTCGATATTAGCATGGCTACTCCTGCTTGTTTCTTCAAACCATTTGCTTGGAAAATTGTTTTCCAGCCTTTTACTCTGAGGTATTGTCTGTCTTTGTCTCTGAGGTGGGTTTCCTGTAAGCAGCAAAAAGTTGGGTCCTGTTTGTGCAGCCAGTCTGTTAGTCTATGTCTTTTTATTGGGGAATTGAATCCATTGATGTTAAGAGAAATCAAAGAAAAGTTAGTGTTGCTTCCTGTCATTTTTGTTGTTAAAGTTGGGAATCTGTTTTGTGGCTGTCTTCTTTTAGTTTTGTTAAAGGATTACTTTCTTGCTTTTTCTAGTGTGTAGTTTCCATCTTTGTGTTGGTGTCTTCCTGTTATTATCCTTTGAAGGGCTGGATTCATGGAAAGATATTGTGTGAATTTGGTTTTGTCATGGAATACTTTGATTTTTCCATCTATAGTAATTGAGAGTTTTGCTGGGCATAGTAGCCTGGGCTGGCATTTGTGTTCTCTTAGTGTCTGTATAACATCTGTCCAGGATCTTCTGGCTTTCATAGTCTCTGCTCAGAAATCTGGAGTAATTCTAATAGGCCTGCCTTTATATGTTACTTGATCTTTTTCCCTTACTGCTTTCAATATTCTGTCTTTATTTAGTGCATTTGTTGTTCTGATTATTATGTGTCGGGAGGAATTTCTTTTCTGGTCTAGTCTATTTGGAGTTCTATAGGCTTCTTGTATGTTTATGGGCATCTCTTTCTTTAGATATGGGAAGTTTTCTTCTATAATTTTTTTGAAGATATTTGCTGGCCCTTTAAATTGATAATCTTCATTTTCATCTACTCCTATTATCCGTAGGTTAGTTCTCCTCATTGTGTCCTGGATTTCTTGGATGTTTTGAGTTAGGATCTTTTTGCATTTTGCGTTTTCATTGATTGTTGTGTCCATGATCTCTATGGAATCTTCTGCACCTGAGATTCTCTCTTCTATCTCTTGTATTCTGTTGCTGATGCTCCCATCTATGGTTCCTGATTTCTCTCCTAGGTTTTCTTTCTCCAGAGTTGTCTCTCTTTGGGTTTTCGTCATTGTTTCTACTCCCATTTCTAGATCCTGCATGGTTTTGTTAAATTCCATTGCCTGTTTGGTTGTGTTTTCCTGTAGTTCTTTAAGGGATTTTTGTGTTTCTTCTACCTGTTTAGCAGGGTTTGCCTGTAGTTCTTTAAGGGCTTCTACCTGTTTAGCAGTGTTTTCCTGTGATTTCTTGAGGGATTTTTGTATTTCCTCTTTGATGGCTTCTACCTGTTTAGCAGTGTTCTCCTGTAATTCCTTGAGGGATTTTCGTATTTCCTCTTTAAGGGATTTAAAATCTGCGTCTTGCTTTTCAGGCGTGTTGGGGTATCCAG
The DNA here is from genome assembly GCA_902729485.2 of Mus minutoides. Lineage (NCBI taxonomy): Eukaryota > Metazoa > Chordata > Mammalia > Rodentia > Muridae > Mus > Mus minutoides. The sequence goes on from LR750631.1 coordinate 358,886, forward strand.
GACTTGTTGCGGTGGGTGTACTGGGTTCTGATGATACCCATTGTTCTTGGTTTCTGTTAGTAAGATTCTTACGTTTGCCTTTCACCATCTGGAAATTTCTGATGTTAATGTTCAAGCTGTCACTGGTTGGAGCTTGATCCTCTTAATTCTGTTAGCCTCTGTCAGCACTCCTGGTAGACCAACTCTCCCCTGAGTTCCAATGATCAGAGCACTCTCTGCAGGCAAGCTCTTCTCTTGCAGGGCAGGTGTCCAACAGTTTGGAGCTCTGATCCACTTCCTGAGTTCTAGGGTCAGAACTCTCCCAGAAGGCTGACTCTCTTCTGGCAAGGAATGTGCCCAGGGGTCTGGGTCTCAGCTCTGTCTCCTGGCTGAGGTTGAAGGCCCGACAGGACCCTGACCAAGAAGCTCAGTTGCTTCTATTGCCCATGTGCTTTCAGGTGATTAGGAGGTCCTAGGTGTGGTAGAGGTCCCATGATCCCAAGGTGATCTGGTGGACCTGCGGCTTGGAGAGCACTCTGGAGCCCCTAGCAGCCTCCTTTGAGCTCAGAAGGAAGATGGTAGGGATGGCCCTGGCCGTCATCCCCAGGTCCTGAGGTGTGGAGAGCACTCCAGAGGTCTTAGCAGCCTCTGCTGGGCTCAGAAGGAAGATGGCAGGGGTGGCCCCGGCTGGAAGAGACCCTAGCCCCTGGTCGGGTGTGGCTCCTTTGTCCCTGTTTCTGCTGGCACAAAACCCTCCGAGATTCCTGCAGCTGACTCTACGCTCCACTCACCCATAATCCTGAGGCAATCCTGAGGTCCCACGGTGTGGAGAGCACTCAGGAGGCCCTAGCAGCCTCCGCTGGGCTCAGAAGGAAGATGGCAGGAGTGGCCTGGGGTGGAAGAGACCCCTGCCTCTTGTGGGGGGGGGGAGTTCCTCTGTTCATGCTCCTGCTGGCACAAGACCCTCTGCGATCCCTGAAGCTGACACTGCGCTCCATTTTCACCCGTAATCCCATGTAAATATATTTTGATGTTATTGTCTTCTGCCGCCAAGTCCTTTCAGATCCTCCTTCCCTTTCCCCTACCCACCTAACTTTAAGTTATTTCTCAAATAATAAATAAAATCTCAATAAACTATAAACTCACCAAAATCAAGAAAAAATAATACAACACCCCTCCCCACCAAAACTCAAAACACCATAGTATAATCATATAAAAGCACATATAGACACACAAAACTGTGAAGTCTATTATATGTTGGTCATCTACTCCTAAACATGAGGTCTGACCTGGAGGGGTGGATGTACTCACTGTCACTCTATTAGAGAAAACTGATTTTTCCTCTCCCAGGATGTATGAGTGACAGTTCAGTTGTTAACCTTTACCCCAGTGGCTACGTTTACATTTATTCATTCACTTGCTTAAAAAATATAACAAAATAAAATATGATAAGATAAAACAAAAATTATCATATGGAGTGTGGACAAAATAAACCATCTGAAGAAAAAAGAATCACAAAATAAGGCACAAGAATCAGAGATCCACCTGTTTACACATTCAGGAATTCCATAGAAACACTTAACTGGAAGCCATAATATAGGCGGAGGAGCTATTGTAGACTTGTGGAGGCCTGTGCCTGTTGCTTCAGTCTCTGTGAGTTCATATGAACTTTGCTCTTGTTGATTTAGAGGGCCTTGCTTTCTTGGTGCCCTCCATCTCCTCTGGCTCTTAAACTTTCTGCCTCTTCTTCCACAGTTCCCTGAGTTCTGAGGGGAGGGATCTGATGCAGACACCCAGGTAAGGCTGAGTGTTCCAAGGTCTCTCACTCTCTATATAATGTCTGCCTGTGGGTCTCTGTATTTGTTCCCATCTGCTGCAGGAGGAAACCTCTCTGACGATGGCTGAGCAATGTGCTGAGATATAAGTATAGCAGAGTATAACCAGGAGTCATTTTATTACTACATCGTTTTACTTTTTTTGTTTTAGACCAATATTATTTGGTTTTACCCTAGGTCCTTGGGCTATCTAGTCTCAGGTGTTTGGTCACCAAAGCAGTGTCAAGTATGGGCTCCGTCTTGTGGAGTGGGTCTTAAGTCAAGCCAGTTATTGGTGGGTTATTCCCATAAGCTTTGTGCCACCACTGCACCAGCATATTGAATAGGCAGTACATTACTGTAGATAAAGGGTTTATGGTTGGCTTGGTGTTTACATTTCTACCTTGATAAAAGTACAGAGTATCTTCATGTATCCATGATTCTGGAAAGTAGGGGTGAAGGCTCTATGTAGGCACCAGCTCTACTTTGTCATGTTGGATGAGTTGTGTAAGTGTTGTCTTCAGCAAAGGAATCTTTCAGCCATTTTCCTTTTTCTTTTTCTTTTTTTTTCTTTTTCTTTTTCTTTTTCTTTTTCTTTTTCTTTTTCTTTCTCTCTTTCTCTTTCTTTTTTGGAGTATCAGTCTTTAATCTCAGTATCTTTCAGATCTTTCAGATCTTGTTGAAAGTTGCAATGTCAACACTCTGCACATGATCCTCAAACTTCGAGCAAATTGGTGCCCACTTTGTCATCCTCCACCACACACTGGATCTGCACCTTCCAGATACCATAGTCAACAGGCAGGAGCTTGGAGGCCCCCAACCAGCCTGTCCAATTGGATGGAATGTACGCAAGTCTCTAGTTGGGCCATGTCAGTCTCATCATCTCAAGGTTTAACATCCAAAAAGATGGAGGATTTGGCCAATGGTATGGGCTTCTTGGCCTTCTTCTCTGCATACTGGCGTAGCCTCTCCTCCCAGATTTGGGTAGCCTCCTTATCTTCTTCCTCGTCACTGCCGAACAGACCAATGACATTTTCCTCATCGTCCTCTGCTGGTGTGGCTCCTTTCTTGGTTGGGGGCTCCACTTGACACATAGGAGAAACATGTTGGGTCTGTGGCTCAGGGAGTAGGTGAACTCTTCACTAGAGTGTTCAGCCAGGCCTCCAACTTGGAAATGGCCTGCTGCAAATCTTGTACCATGCCACGAAGGTTCTGGTTCTCCACTTCCATACTGGCAATCCTCACAATGAGCTCACTGTGGTCTCCACCAGATCCTCTGGAGGCTGCGGGGCCTGAGCTTCCAGCCAAGGATTTCTGGCTGTTCTCCCTGGCTCTTGCAGTGTCTCAGAGGATCACGCTGGCACCATTCTCCTGGCGAGAGCCAGAGGTCACAGGCCCATTCATCTATTCAAAGAATCTTTTTTCTGCATCATCATATTTAAACTTGCCAAACCAGATCTTCTCATGTACTAGGAAGTTTGTAGTTATTTTTCTGGCACCAGCCAAGGATGCAGCAACCAAGACCTGGGACTGCGAGCTCAGGACTGCAAAGGAGAGGGGGGGGCAACAGTGCGGCTCTCAGCTGTCTTTTTTTTTTTTTTCTCTTTATTAGATATTTTCTTCATTTACATTTCACATGTTATTCAGAAATTTTCCCTTACCCTCCTGCGTCCCCGCCCTGCTCCCCTACCCACCCCCTCCCACGTAATGGCCCTGGCATTCCCCTGTTCTGGGGCATATAGAGTCTGTATGACCAAGGGGCCTCTCCTCCCAATGATGGCCAACTCGGCCATCTCCTTCCATATATGCAGCTAGAGACATGAGCGCAGGGGGAACTAGTTAGTTCATGTTATTCTTCCACCTAGA
>LR750630.1:0-46915 GCA_902729485.2 Mus minutoides
TGTCTTTCAAAAAGTGCTATAAATGAGTAGAACTGGATTTTATTACTTTAATATCACCATTTTGATCTTTTACAGCCCAGTTGCTTCTGCAGACATTACCAAGATTTAAGGGAAAAGAATTATTGAAAAATGAAATACAAAGGGAATGGGGTATTGCTGTTTAACCTGTACATGAGATGTATGGTGGTGACAGTGACCTATGTTCTTTTAGTAAGTGACCTATGTTCATTTGAATGTTACATTTCATGAAGTTAGAAACAATAGAATTACAATTCACTGTCATACTACAGTGTTACTCCAGACATATCCTGGAATTTGTAATCGGCTTGGAAAATGTACTTTTCTCTTTTTTATTATATAAAACTTCAAGTTCTTCTTCAGAAGCCATTTTGCTCACAATGTCTTCCTTAAAAAACAGTAAGAAATTTGGTTGGAAATACGTCACAGAAAGTGAACTGTGTGCTCTGAAACCAAAAACTAGACCTTAGGAGCAGGGAAGTGAACTTTGCCAGCACACAGCACACATGACTCGGACTTAGCTCTTGCTTATTTGTTCTTCACTATAAAATATATCCTAAAGACCTTTGCAATTAAAGACATATTTATAGCTTCAAAATTTTGCGTGTTAACATAAAAGTTACATATAAGAATAAGTTAACATATAAGAATTTTCTAGAGGCATTTTTCCCTACTGTTTACACTCATGTTAATAAAGGTCATATTGATATATGCTTCTTGATCTACAATCTATACAACAGCAAGTAGCACACTAGCTGTATCTCAATTGTGTCTGTGCATCTTTCAGTATTTCTTTGGGGGAAATCACACTGTATATATTAGGTACTCAATTCTTTTTCAAAAATATAATATTGTTCTTTGTCTTGAGGTCAATGTTCTAATATGGGGTCTAATTACTGTAATTATTCATGGGAACAGGGATGTTGGTGGGAGTAAGGGTAATTTTCTTTTATTTTTGGTTGTGAGCCTAGCCTTTAATAGCTTAGCTAACTCTACAATCTATAAGTTGAATTTTCTATGAAAACATTTTAAATCATCTAAAACATATGGTCCTGAAAGTAGGAGTGATCCTTTAAATTAACTTTCTTTTTACTCATTGAAGATTTTATCTCTTTGAACTTTTTTCTTCATTATTTAAAATATGAAAGCAATGTTCTGCCTGTTTTAATATTAGTAAGTCTAGGAAAATTAGTTGCCTTTCTTTCAGGGTTAAGTAACAAAAAGACTACATGTAAGCAGATTTCTTGGCCTGGTTCACTTTTATAAGTACCTTAGCTTTAATCCCGTGAACATGAGAATATGCCAGTTCTTAACATTAGACCTCACACTATAATAGGAAGAAAAAAGATAGATAGATAATAGATGATTCATAGATTGTAGTTAGATCAACATAGATGACAGATAGATTATGCTAGATTGATACAAGAAAAGATAAACATATGATAGACAGATGATAGATTATATATATATATATATATATATATATATATATCATAGATTGAATGAAAAGATTGATGATAGATAACAGATGATAGATAATAAGATAGATAGATGATAGATTATATATATGATAGACAGGTTGATGATGGATAGGTGATAGATAATTTATATATATATAGATTGATACACAGAAGAAAATATTTATAATAGATGATAGGTGGATAAATAAATAGATAGATAATAGATAGATAAATAGATAGATAGATATAATTCCTCATGCTTAACTGGTTTCATAACTCAGCCTTTTCATGCTTTCAAGCTAATCTTAAACGGTTTTTTAGTTTTTCCTCTAGTTTTCTCTTTTAATGAAAAAACTGTCTAGATCTGTCTTCTACTTAGCTATACATCAAGTCAACTGTTTTTATAGTTATTTTGAATAGGTTCATGCTCTTTACTAGTATAAATAGCCGAGGTAAAGTCTTCCTCTTTCCATAATCTTAAAATATTCCTGTCTATATATCTTATTTTAAGCGGTACGCAGAATAATTGTATTAATGCAAGCTGCCACATGAAAAGAAAAAAAAAAATCACAGGCACAATGCATCTACAACTATAACTTAAGTTCACACCTTCCTGTATAGCTCCCGGTAATTGCAAGGATGAGGTGGAGATGGATTATCATGTAGCATCTGATGGCCGCCCTTATGCTGCAAAGTGTGTTTTCAGAAATAATTTCCTGCCACATTCCTGACTGCATTTGCAGGCTGAGTTGATCCCCTTCCCTGCTGTTCTGTGATCTGCCCCTGGGTTACTAACAGCCCCAACAGACAGACTGGCTGCTGCTACCTGCTGCTTGGACGCAGATTAACTCACTACCAGCCATATGGGCTAGCAACTTCATAAATTCCTCTCCTTTTGCTTTTGGCTCTTAGGATAGTTAATGGACAGTTTTCTGGTGGGGAGAAAAACAACCTGATGGTGTGCAGTGTGGGCAGTAATCACAATCACCTGCACCCCACACAACTGCCCCTTCCATCTGCCTGCCTCCAGCAGCTGTGTGTGTGAGGGGAACTGATTGCTGCATTGGGTCCTCCTGCGTTGTCAGCCTCTGGCTTTGCCTACGCGAGAAAGCCAAGTGTGTATTCTACACTTAAGATGATTTCTAAGCATGCCCATTCTTAAAAACAACTCAAACTGTTTCCAGAATTAAAGAAAAAGTCTGATGTGTTCTGTCACGTGTATTAAAACACCTGTTTCTTTGGGGTTGTGAGCCAGCTCTCCAGCTTCTTTCTTCCTAAGTATAAGAATAAATGTCCTAAGAAACTGTGTAGATCTGAAAACATCATATATGGGTCTTGTAATATGAGTCAACTGTGATTCTGGGCAACACCTTTCTTATGCATTCTGTAACATAATCAGAAGACATCACAGAGCAGACTTAACAAAGTTGTAAGAGATAGCAGCCTTTTAAACTTAAAAAAGTTGGCGAACTGGTCATTTCATTAATGAAAATGTTTACATCTCAGGTGTTTAACTTTAGGTGAATATTCAGCCCACTTTAATTTCTCCTCTTAAAAATAGCCTTGTAGTTGGTTCTCATAAATAGAATAATTGAAATAAAATAACTTCCTTGAGACTTAATAGCAACAATATAATGTTTTACTTGATTTCCTGTCCTTTGCCAGAACGTAACTTTCTCAATCTGCTGATAATAAAATGCTCTATAAACCAAGGTAATGGATATTTTAGCTTTATGTTGTATATATTAGGGTTAGAAATTATATAAATGATTAAATTACTTAGTAATTATATTGCCTTCATTAAATATTTCATTTCCTTTTGATTCTCTAGGGGGATGTAAAATTCATGTACATGATCTGAAGTATTACAAAGAAAACTCATTAGCTTGAGTGCTTTTCCCATGAAATTATGATCTGTAAATGTGCTTATTATTTTTCATATTTTAGTTTTGTTTGAGCTAGATATTAGCATTTTAAATAAGTAACATTAAAGTAACTTTATCATTGATTCAAATTGCCTAAACATTTTATTATCAAACTTTATAATTTACCTGTTTCACACATATTGTACATGATGTAGTATTTTAAAATCACAGATATTTGTTTGTATGTACATGTGGTATGCATATATCTAAAAGAATCATTCCTGGGTATGTGAAACTTTTAAAAGCTGATGTGGAATCAGATTAGCAATCCTTTCTGTTTGTGAAAATGTAGTCTGCTATTCTTTAAAGCCTTTACCCTCATGATGTGGAGCACATCATCATTGACTTTCTATACCACCATGTAACAAAACTTAATTTTATTTATCAAAATAAGAATCTTTAATTACTGGAGGGTTAAATGGAAACTGCATGGATTTAGATTAAGAGTTTTTTTTTTTTTTCATGTTATTGTACTTTCTTTGATCATTAAAATACACAAACAGTTAGCACATATAGGCCCGAGAATTTAAAAAAAAATTGCATAGTGAAGTAACTGTGGCTAAAATCTAATTGATTTAGTAGTGATTTATTTTTTATTTAGTATCTAATATTTGAATATTAGCTTCCTGTTGCACTATTGCTCTTTCCCAATAAGAACTAGCATAAATCTTTCAGAACTACAAAAATCAGAGCTCAGAAAAATGCTGAGAAGCACGAGGAAGAAGGTATCCAGGGCTGGTTAGAAGATTAATGATCTTCATGTGTCACAAAAAAAGTCTACCTAGGAGTTCCCCAAACCTATTCAAGAGCCAAAGCCTCCTAGATGAGTAGACAAATCGCAAGGATACTATTAAAAATCAAAAACATCAATCCTTTAAATCAATTTGTATGATTGATTACATTTTTTTTTTTTTTGAAAAGTCTCGGCATCTCTAAGACAGAGCCAACTTGTTCATCATGGATGATCTTTTGGATAAATGCCTGGGTTTGGCCTGCAAATATTCTATTAAAGATTTTTGTGTCATATTCATCAGATCCTGCTGTTTCCCTTCTTTATTGTGTATCTATTGGTTTAGGTGTTAGAATAATATTGGCTTTGTAAGAGTTTGGTAGTCGTCCTTCCTTCTTGTTCTTAAAGAAAAAAAAAAAACCCACAATTTATGAAGTGTTTGTTGCAGGTAGAATTCTGCTGCAAGTCCATTTGGGATTAGGACTTTTTCTTTTCTTTCTTTTTTATTCAGAAGGCTTTTTATTCCTATTTTGTCTCCTTATTTGTTATGAGTCTGTTCAGCATGTTATCACTCTTGGTTCACATTTGTTAGTTTGGATAAAAATAGAAACTCATCGATTTATTTTATGTTTTCTAATTTTGTGAAGTAGAGAATTTAAAAATATTCACTTATAGCAATTTGAATTCCTTTGGTGACAGTGGGGATGTTTTACTGTTTATTTCTGATTAGGATCGTCTGTTTCCTTCTATTATCTAGGCCAACAGTCTTGTCAGTTCATTGAACTACTCAAAAGATTGGTTCTTAGATTCAGTGATTCTTTGTACAGTTTTTCTTATTTCTGTTTCATTAGTGTCTCTGTTGAATTTTATTATTTATTGCTGTGGATTGGATTCGAGTTTGGTTTGTTGACGATACGTTTTATAGGATTGGGTGTCCCAGAGTGTGGTGAATATTCATTTAGTATTCTGATATTCTCTTGATTAACTGACCCTTTGAGTAAAACTAACTTCCCTTCTTTGTCTCTTTTGATTAGTCTTAGTTAAGTCTATTTTGTCACACACTAGGATGACAATACCTGCTTGCTTCTTCGAACCATTTGCTTACAAGATTTTTCCCATCTTTTACTTTAAGATAGTGCATATCTCTCAGTTTCTTGTAGACAAAAAATAGATGAATTTGGTTTATTAACCCAATCAGGCCTTCCTGTATCTTTTGATTGGAGAGATGAGGTGATTTAATTACTATTGAAAGGTGTGTAGATGGAAGTCACATTGATGTTTTTGGTGTTTGGATGGTTCGTTTCCTTAGTTGTGTGTGTGTGTGTGTGTGTGTGTGTGTGTAGGTTTGTTTTGTTTTGTTTTGTTTTGTTAAATTATGGCTTTGTTTTGTTTCTGGAATCTCTTAGTTGTTCTTATTTTTTTTCATTTAAGTTAACAGAACTGCTTCCAGTATTCTATTTATAGGTGGGTTTTGTTTCATATAAAATTTTTAGGTTGATTATATCATTGATGAAAGTTTTCCTTTTTCCTTTAACGAGGACAGATACTTTTTCTAGGTAGAGTAGCCTTGGTTAACATTTATATACTTTCAACACTTGGACTGTATCAATCCAGGCTCTTTGGATTTTCTGAGTTTCCATTGAAAAATTAGGTGTTATCCCGATAGGTTTCCTTTATATACAGTCTCTGGTAGGTTGTGATATTTTCTTTGTTCTATATATACTTAGTGTTTTAATTATGATATGCAATAGGGAGTGGGTTTTTTGTTTGTTTGTTGTTTGATTTGTTTCACCGCCCCCCCCCTTTTTTTGTTTTGTTTTTACTTTGTTTTTGCCTAGTTGGGGTTCTGTGTGCTTGTATCAACATGGGTGTGTGTCTTTCATTTAGGGACATTTTATTGCATAGGCTTGTTAAAGATCTGGTCCACACCATTGGCTTGAGATTCTTCTCTTTCTTCTATGCCTATTATTCAAGTATTTGGTGTTTTGAGAGTGTTGCACATTTCTTATATTTTCATATTTTATGCTTTTAAAAGATTTTCATTTTATTTGCTTATTTTATGTAGATGTTTGATTTACAGTCATTGCCTCATATTCTTTCCTCTGAATAAATCCAACTTGATTGTTGTTGAATATTGTCTTGATATACATTTGTATTCAGGTTCTAGTATTTTATTTAGGATTGTGGTATCTTTGTTCATTATTGATAGTGGTCTGTAGTGTTTGGTTTTTTTATTGCTCTCTCTCTCTCTCTCATGTGTGTGTATCTCTCTGTGTGTATGTGTGTGTGTGTGTGTGTGTGTGTGTGTGTGTGTGTGTATGTTTATGCACTCACATGCATGTTTAACTGGTTTTGGAATGAGAGTAAGAGCAGCATCAGAGAATGGGTTTTGAACTAATCCTTCTGTTTCTCTTGTTCTTTCTTAAACAATTTAAGAAGAACTTCTGTAGTTCTTCTTTGACAGACTCAGAGAATTCTTCTGGGAGTCCATTTAGGCTAGGACTTTTTTAGTTGAAAGACTTTTTATTACTATTTCAATCTCTTCCTTTGTTATGGCTTTACATTACTGGTCTCTTTTTGATTTAACATTGGATGAATCATAAAATTCATACATTTATTTTATATTTTCAAGCATAATAGAGTATATATAAATTTTTAATGTTTTTAGTTACAATATTCTGTATTTCTTTGGTGTGTGTTGTGATAATTCCCTGTTCATCTGTTCATTTGTATTATCTATTTCTTTTTTTGTTTGTTTGTTTTGTTTTGGTTGCTTGTGCCAAGGAACTGTTAACTTTAGTTTACCTTGTCAAAGAACCAGCTCTGTCATCTGCAAATCCACAAGCAAGACTCTAGGCACAAGGATGGCCCCTATCTGTGTACAAGCAACCTTTTCTGACTAACTTGCTTCTTGCCTTTGCCTCACATTCTCCAAACAAGTATCATCTACAAACTCTCAAACCTAATTCCAGATTTACATCCATAAACCTTTTCTCTAGGTAAACTCCTTTGCCTAGCCTAGCTTTAGACCTAAAGTTTAAGAGCATCATTCCCAGGTCTAGTTAAACAGCTCACCTACAAATGTTATCTGCTTTACCTCTGATCATACATCTGTCCTGGCTTAATCTAAGGAAGGTCAGATTATCACATAAGATATATGGCCAAGGAAAGAAGTCTATGTGTGGAAACCAAATCATAAAAGCAAAACCAAAGTAACTGCTCCAAACAACATGTCTTCCAATCAAACGTGATCTAGATAACTCAGGATACAGCTTTCTAATGATATCTAGAAGACTGAGGACCCAGAATTCAAAAGAACTATCATGAATTTCATCTAAGAGTTCAAAAAATTTAAACAGGATAGAACACATACTTCATTGAACTCTAAGAGGACAACAATAATACTTGAGTAATATTCTAGAAAGTACAAATAATAAAGATAATTTATTTGAATTTATTTGAAAACTGAATTGAATAAAGTTATGGAAACAAGGAAATGACTACAACTTGAAATAAAGGTGGAATTTAACAACTCTGTAATCTCATTAGAAAACTCAAAAGAAAATCTTACAAGTGTAATAATGTACTTAAAGAGAATATGATTGAAAGAATGTATCTTAACAAAATAAATGTAAACAATTTATGACAAACCCACAACCCACATTATCCTAAATGGAGAAAAACTTGAAGCAATTCTATTAAAATTTGAAAGGAGTCTCGCCAACCCATTATGCCCTCTCTTTTTTCAATATAGTACTGGAAGACAATTGTTGGCCAGAGCAATAAAGCAAGACAGGAAAGGAAAATAAATACTAAAGGAAGAAGGCCACTTATCTATATGTTTATTATGAAATTATACTTAAAACTCCATTGTTACAAAGAATTCTCAACTGAGGAATACCGAATGGCTGAGAAGCACCTGAAAAAATGCTCAACATCCTTAATCATCAGGGAAATGCAAATAAAAACAACCCTGAGATTCCACCTCACACCAGTAAGAATGGCTAAGATCAAAAAATCAGGTGACATCTACGCCAGCATCTGCGGAGAAAGGGGAACACTCCTCCACTGTTGGTGAAAATGCAAGCTTGTTCAACCACTCTGGAAATCAGTCTGGTGGTTCCTCAGAAAATTGGACATAGTACTACCGGAAGATCCTGCAATACCTCTACTGGGCATATATCCAGAAGAGGTTCCATCTGGTAATAAGGACACATGTTCCACTATGTTCATAGCAGCCTTATTCATAATCGCCAGAAGCTGGAAAGAACACAGATGTCCCTCAACAGAGGAATGGATACAAAAATTTTGGTACATTTACACAATGGAGTACTACTCAACTATTAGAAACAATGAATATATGAAATTCCTAGGCAAATGGATGGATCTGGAGGGTGTCATCCTGAGTGAGGTAACCCAATCACAAAAGAACTCACATAACATGTACTCACTGATATGTGGATACTAACCCAGAAGCCTAGACTACCCAAGATACAATTTACTAAACACATGAAACTCAAGAAGAATGAAGTTCAAAATGTGGTCTCTTCGCCCCTTCCTAGAATTAAGAACAAAGCACACATTGAAGGAGTTACAGTGATCATGTGTTAAGCTGAATCAAAAGGATGGACAAACCAGTGACTGCGGCTCCCAGGGATCCTTCCCATAATCAGCCACCAAAAAGCAAACACTATTGCATATGCCAGCAAGATAATGCTGAAAGGGCCCTGATATAGCTGTCTCATGGGAGGCTATACCAGTGCCTGGCAAACACGGAAGTGGATGCTCACAGTCAGCTATTAGTTGGAACACAGGACTCCCAAGGAAGGAGCTAGAGAAAGTACCCAAGAAGCTGAAGGGGTCTTCAACCCTCTAGGTGGAAGAATAACATGAACTAACTAGTTCCCCCTGTGCTCATGTCTCTAGCTGCTTATATGGAAGAAGATGGCCTAGTTGGCCATCATTGGGAGGAGAGGCCACGTGGTCATGCAGACTTTATACAGGGAACACCAGGGCCATTATGTGGGAGAGGGTGGGTAGGGGAGCAGGGCAGGGATGGGGGAGGGTATGGGGAAATTTCTGGATAACACTTGAAATGTAAATGAAGAAAATATCTAATAAAGAGAAAAAAAAAACTCCATTGTAACTTCTAGAAACAATTAACAATTTTAGCAATGTGGTAAAGAACAAATTCAACCTACAAAAATCAGTAGCCTTTCTATGTAGCAATAACAAACCCATTGAGAAAGAGATCATAAGCAAACTTCTATTGACAATAGCATCAAACATAACAGAATCTGGGAATAAACTTAACAGAGGATCTGAGAAACCTCTACAATGAAAATTTCAAATTTTTGAAAAGAGATTTACATTGATACTAGAATAAACAGAAAGGTATTTCTTGATAATAGATTCATAGGATCAATAGTGAAACAAAACAAACAAACAAACAAACAAAAAAAAACACTATCCTACCAAAAGCAGTCTATAAACAATTCTTGAGAAAGAATTTACAAGTCCATGGGGAGGGATTACCTACATGAATGTAAGCAACACAAAAGCAGTCACATCACTGAAAGTACATAGCAATATGCATAATGGAGAACTCAATAATGAACACACATTCCTGCATCTTGAAGCACTCTGGCTAACTTGTAGACAGTTCCACCTAAGAAGTCAGTTCTTTCCCAAGAATTGTTTTTATCGTTTATGTAGTATTGAGGAGTGATTTTGTGATTTTTGTAACTGCATGTGTGTTGCTTGTCTTATTAGTTTTGTGAGTTTCCTCAGCCATATGGGTTTTAGTAACTTCCTGGTTCTTCTTGGCTAATCTATTCTCACCAAGAAGGAACATTTAGCTAAACAACAAAGGTCAGAAATTAGATGTGTGAGACATGTACAAGGTGGCCTTCTATTATTTGTGCTTTGTTATAAGATACATATTCAACATTAGAAACTTCTGAAAGTGTGATTATCCAAATTTGGGGGGTAATTGAATATTTAAATTAATAAAACATGTTCAAGGCATTATATATACCTTCCTCCACACTATGCCACCCCTGTGCCCCTCAAAACCATTTGATCCAGTTCATGATGGCCAATTACACCTCAGTGTGGGGCATGCCCTAGAGTGTATGCACTATATCAGATATAACACTGTTAAAGAAAATTGACCCCCTTTCTCCTTGTGGAAATCAAATCCAAATATCTCTGCAGCTAGAGATAGAACTTTATGTCCACTTCACCTATATATTCTAGTATTTTGTCTGGCATGAGCTTATGCAGGTTTTGGGCATGCTGTCACATTGCAGTTAGTTTATATGTGTTCACATCTATCCTGCTGTGTGTAGAAACATTTCTTTGAAGCCATCTTCCATTTCTGGTTCTTAAAATCTTTTCACCTCTTCTCTCATGCTCCCTGGGCTTGAAGGAAGAACTGTAAACAAGACATCCCATTTATGGCTCAACACTTGAAGTCTTTTATTATCTGCAAGTTGAACAGTTATGGGTGTCTCTGTTAATCGTTATCTGATGCAAGAATAAGCTCTCTGACGAGAGTCGAGTCTTACACTGATCTATGGGTATAGCAATGAGTCACTGGAAGTTGTTTGATTGATCTTTCATCCAATAGAATAATAGTAGTTTGTTTTTCCCTAGGGCCCATGATTTATTGACCCATAGGTTCTTAGACTTATTGACAGTGTCAGGTATGGGTGGGCTTTAAGGCAAAATGTGTTGGTTCATACGATAAAATTTGTGCTAGTGTTACATGAGTGGGCTGTGTCTTGCCAGGCTGCACATGATTAACTCAGACTGAAAAACATGAATGCTACGTCATGATTTTTCCTCTGATATTCCCTAGATTGGTGTGCTGATCTTGGAGTACCCATAAAAGCCTGGAAAAGATAAAAGGACCAGAGAGGGGAGAAAGCTAAAGAAGGAGTGTATAAAAAGAAGGTGATATGAAGGCAGAAAGGGAAGTGATGGGAGGGGAATTATGCAGCAAGTGGGAGGGAAGGCTAGACCACGGAAGGAGGTGATAACTAGCTCAAAGGAAGTTGGAAAAGGTCACAGGGTAGCTTACTCTCATATACACCGTCACCCTAGAAAAACCATAGGGTAGTTTATTCTCATATACACCACCACCCTAGAAAAGCCATACGGTAGCTTAATCTCATATACACCACCACCCTAGAAAAGCCATAGGATAGCTTACTATCATATACACCACCATCCTAAAAAAGAATGTTAGGGAAGTTTAATTAGGAAACACTTCAAAAACTGTAACTATGCATACAATAGAATGCAACAGCAACATTCTTAGCTTTTTCACTCACAAACCTGCAAATAAATACATCCTAGAGGAATATTTACAATGTTCATATGTACAGTAGCATATTTCTAGTAGTAAAAATATTTTGAAAAACACAAAATATGCAAAAATTAAGTGAACAACTAATTAATTGGTGCCATATATATATATATATATATTCATTATATATTTTCATTATATATTTTTTTCATTTTATATATATAATGGATACTCTTCAGCAGTCAAAGAAGCACCTAGTAGAACAAAACAGAAGAAGGTAATATTAGAGAGGTAAAATTTCAATAGGGAAGGAGAATGAAGAACGAGACAGAAGAGGAACTGAGAGGGAAGACTTGAAGATTAACCAAAACTGAGGATGGAAGAAAATCAAAACATAGCAACTGGGTCATGCTCTGTAAGTAATTTAGAAGGTGTTAAGATAATTTTCATTGTGGTACCCTACTTGGTGGATAATACCAATCTCAGAAGCCAGGGTTGATAATTTGCAAATTCCAGTGTATGGTGTGAGATTTCTCTCTCTGAGTTTCTGGTCAGGAAGATTCAGCAGCACAGCAAACAAGACAGACTGTTAATGTTAATCTTGGTTTCCTGCCAGCACTAGAAGGCTAAACTCCAGTTGTTGACGGTGCCATGCATCTTAGTTGAGGTACATAGAGAAATCAAGCTGAATCTGGATGATTATCTCAGTAATCATTATCGATAAATGACCCGAGAGTTAAGGTACCCAGTGCCTGAAGTTGCTATGCAGATTACTGGTGAAGGAAACTCATCTATAGTTTTAAAGAAGTGTGAATCTTGGAAGTTACAATATCAACCACCCAGGTACAGGTACGTCGTTGTGCAGTCTGAGAAATGACTGCTATGGGGGTGACCATATGCTTTCCTATTGGATTTAAGGCCCACTAAAGAGTATGCAATGCAGGCTTGGTGCTGTGCGCCTAGTCAGTACTCCATGACTGAGGAGCTCAGAGGCTCTGCTCAGACAGGAGATTTGTTACTTGTTTTGGATGACTCAATAGTCATCAAACAGTCTTTTAGATATTTATGGGAGTTTCTATTTATTGAAGCTTCCCTTTGCAGTGAATAAGAGTGAGTGTTGAGATTCATGACAGTTCCGGGAGCCAAAAATACATGATAGCCGAGTGCTCAGCCCAAACAGGACATTTATCCCACCTCTTCTAAGGTGGGGAGTACCACATAAGAGGGAGCATAAAGCTTTTAAGAGTTCAACAATAGAAAGAAGGATAAGAAACAACTTTTCGGTATCATAGAGCCACGGGAATCATGGTCTCATAGCAACTGTAGTTTTCTATACTTGTACAGTACTTGATTTTATCTTTTATTAGTTGGTCTTGGATAAAGGAGGGTCTTATGAACTCTCACCTCTCCCTCTAGGAACTTATTGTCTATGGGTAGTGCTGGAAAGGCAGAAATAATTGCTTTCCATTGTGTACACATTGGTTATATCACCAAGTTCTGGTGGATAAGTCAATACCCTAGGCCATGCAGATGTACTGGTTAAAATCAGTCAGTTGTAAAACAATGACATGATTGTGGGAGCAGGACTTATAGGGAAAGAGTTTGATTGGGTGGGAGGAACATAAGAGAACATGAAGGGTGGAAGTAATTATAGTGCAATATCTATATATCTGTATCTATATTTATATCTCTGACCGTGTCAGAGAATACATTTAATTCACGAAAAAAATGTTTAAAAACTGTGAAGTACTAATATTTGGAACGACACAGATGACTCTCAAAGCATGCTGGAGCAAATATCCAGACATACAATGAATCCAATATAATGTTATTCATCTTGCGTTCTAGAAAGTCAGAACAAATCAATGATGATGAAAGTCAGATCAGTGACTAACTAGGATGGGCTGAGGATAGGCTGACTGTTAACATTATGAAGAAACTTTTTGATAATGGAGCCGTGGTATATCTTACTGCAGCAAGGTTTATACCAAGTGCACATATAATTGCTAATGTTCATTAAAATTTTATCCTTAGGATGTTTTAGTATTTCTCATATGTGAAAGATATACTATCTATTTATTTAATACATTTTAAAGAGCAGCATCTATTTAAAGGAATATTGTGTGTTCTTGGTGGCCAAGGCTGCATCATCAAGGTTGTCCATGTCTACTCCCTTCTCACTGTAATAAAGCCCTTCATAGTCAGGTGCCAGCCAGCCAGGCCAGTCTTCCACCCAGGGTGCTGGGCTCTTAATAAAACCAGAGGCTAAAAGGTGAGAACAAACTGCCCCTCAACTGCTTACTCTGGAAAAAGTGGCCAACAGCTCTCCAGGGGTAATCCTCTTAAAGATGTAAATTTGCAGGAAACACGTCTTGTTGCTTTTATTCTGCTGTTCAGACATTCCTGTAGTGTTGGTTTAATGCTTTCCTCATTCTGAGCTTTTGTTTTGTTTATAATCCTTCTCTGTATGATGATGGATTTATAGGCTAGCAAGGCGGGCAAGTAGATAGATTAATGAATTAGTTCATTCAATAAATAACAAACTTTATCAGTCCTGGAACACTGTGTGTGCAAAGGGTAGTACACAGACAAATGGAGCTCTAAAGGAAGAAGGGAAAGGCAAGTGTGTGTGGGGGAGCTGGCATATCATCTTAATGTCACCTGTTCAGCTCATTCATTTATGAAGGAGAGAAGAGAGAAAGGTTTTGGTCTGGGAAATTATTAAGGCTGAATTAAGAATATTGACTGAGAAAAGGAACCTAGTAAGCTAGGTCAGACTCAACCCAGCAGCAAGACAGGACTCAGTGGTTATGTGAATTATAGGCAAGCTGTAGCTTTAACTAACACTTTAACAAATACTGATGTTTTGTGTGACTAGACCAACTTGTTTCATATATAATTTGCTTAATGAAGAAAATGAAGGGATCTTCAAGTGGACATTATAGGAGTGGTTGGAAGCAAAGCCAGATGCTTTGGGTTGATTTACCCATAACAATTATTCATGACATAAACTTCTAAATTAGCAACAAAGAGCTAGTGAGAAGTACTCTCATCTGGGGGGTGTCATAAAAAGTAGGAACTACTGAGACATTTCTAAAGTGTGAAAGATTTATCATCGTTGTTGGGCAATTTAGTAAATAAACTGTCAGTATTTACAGTATCCACAGTGTGGACTCAAACTATTTGCCTAAACACATTTTCTTAATGTCTTTAGGTCTTAGTTTATTTTGCTTTTAAAAAAGCAAAGAATACTTACATTAAAGACCAACCAACTGCTAAAAACTATTGACAATAAGTATGTTGATCGATGCTGTTGAAAATTGATAAATGGAATGATTAAAGTGTAAGGATTTATTTTACAGCCTTGGGTTGACATTCAGCTGGCAGACATAGCTCTCCATTGGGACAACTTCTACATATGGTTGGAGAGAAAGCTAGGCTGTTGTATTTGTGTGCACAGTGACCCATCTATCTACTGTTGCTGCTTCTGAGGAAGAGTTGACAGTGATGCTTATGTAACCAAGGAGCTCCATGGGACATTTCATTTTACCCTTTGCTTCTTTTTACTAGATTACTTACTTATATGTGGTAAACTGAGAAAAATAAAGCCACTAACCAGTCACCAAATGTCCAACAGGATCTTTTTCAATATAGGTAATATTATCTGAAGACAATATACAATGGAGGAATAGGTCCACAATCTTTCTCATTGTTTGAATAAATATGTGGAAGTAATGACTTCAAGGAGGAACTCTTTATGTTGAGTCCTGGTTATAGGGAATTCCAGTTCATAAAGGCAAGTGCTGTTGCAAGGTTTATCTACTGTATTTCGGCAAGTCCAGGAACAGCTAGATAGATCTGGAGGAAAAAATAACAATCAAAGCACCTCCAACATCCAACAACTAGTCATCATATGGCAAAGTTTCATGGCCTCCCAAAACAGAGCCTCTACCTGGGACCCAAATGTTCATTCAGGTGCACCTGTGGGAACATTCCAGCCCACAGAGTAGCTGAGATTTTAGCTTGAATTTTTTGGTAATAAAGTCATGAACCTCAATAATGATTTGATCTTTAAACTCTAATTCTCATCTCATTTGACCAGCTTGAGTAACATAAATCCAAGCCAAAACTTGTCTGATGAAATTTGAATGATCAGTGTTTAAATTGAATAGTAATGTATTTAATAAAATAGACAAGCATGCATTAAAAACATACAATGGTGGAGCTGAAAGATCAATAAATGGTTGCAAGTTCTTCCTGGTATTATATAGGACCTAAGTTTGATTTGTAGCACACCAATCATGTGCTAACGACCACCTGTAAAGTCCAGCTCCAGGAATCCAGCACCACCTTCTGGCCTCCACAGGCCACACATATACACAGGCACATAAATTATTTTTTTTTTATTTAGTCTTAGAAAAGCACTCACATTTGTATTGCTGTTCTACTGGCTTATATGTTCTCTCCTTTGTACTTTACATAATCAGAAAACTCACACTTTTTAGAGAAAATTTTATACTTCTCTCTAGGATGTGAAAAAAATAGAAATGAGTAAAACTTTTCCCATACTAATAAAAATATGTTTTATTAATGTACATATGTGTACATACTGTAATATAAAGAAATACATAGACATGTGCATACACACTCAATGGTACATTTTGAGCATATGCCTTAAAGAAAGCATTTGAAGGGGGCTGGAGAGCTGGATCAGTGGTTAGGAGCACTGCTTGCTCTTCCAGAAGTCCTGAGTTCAATTCTGAGCAATCATATGGTGGCTCACAACCATCTGTAATGGGATCTGATACCCTCTTCTGGTGTGTCTGAATACAGCAACAGTATACTCACATAAATAAAATTAATTTAAAAAAATATTTAAGAAAAAAGTAAGAAAACACTTGAAAAAATGAACAAAAAAGTCCTTAGAAAGATGTCCTGTTGTATCCAGTTCTGTATTTTTCCCCCTTCTGTGGTACTGCTTCATTCAAATAACTTACAAAGCAAGTCAAATGATGTCAGTCAAAATTATTAGATGCTGATATAGATCTGAATGAGTTTTATTGGACATTGCAGTTAGGAACAATGCCTATGAGGAAAGGATCATTTATTAAAATTATGTCAGTCAAACCCTTGGGGAGCTCTGAAGTGAAAATCTCCCCTTGAAGTTTCAAAGGGGCATAAGGTTGTAGAGCCATTGTAGCCCCATTTGGACTATTCAGATATAAAAAAATGCTACCACATAGAGTGTACCTTTTGTGGCGAGCATGTCCTTTCAGGATGGGGTAAGTGCCAGACAGAGCTATGGACCATCAAGCAAGCACTCCTAGACTTATGCTTGGCAAGAGAGTGAATAAATCACTTCTGAAATTGAAGTGTGCCATCCACAGAGGATATCAATTTACAGTACATTCATACTTAGGACCACATGCTTTCTATAATTTTATCCAATCCATGTGCAGCTTCTCATAACTTTCGCTGTACCTATTTATTCATAAATGTATTGATAACCTGGTTAGATTTTTGTCAACATGACACAAACAAGAGTTATCTGGCAAGATCAACCTTAATTGAGAAAATGCCTCCACAAGATTGGCCTGTAGGCAACCTGTGCTGTATTGTCTTGATTAAGGACCAGTATAGGGGGACGTAACCTACTGTGGATGTGCCCTAGTCAGGTGCTGCTGAGGTGTATAAGAAAGCAGTTTGAGCAGACTATGGAGAGCAGTAGAGTGAGTAGAATTCCTTCATGGCTTCTGCTTTTGTTCCTGTCTCCAGATTCCTGCTTAAGGTTCTGCCCTGACTTACCTCAATGATGGACTATGATGTAGAAGTCCAAGCCAAATAAACACTTTCCTTCCCAAGTTACATTTGATCATTGTTGTTATCGCAGCAGTAGAAAACAAGCTAAGACATTTGCTAAGCAGAACTTTACATTTGTTATTATAGCTGTACAGAAGAAGAAGAAGAAGAAGAAGAAGAAGAAGAAGAAGAAGAAGAAGAAGAAGAAGAAGAAGAAGAAGCAGCTGTTCTCAGCTTTATTTAGTGATATCATTCTTCTTAGAATGCAGGGAGAATTAGCACAGGTCATAGGAATTGTGATAGATATGTAATGACCCTTGACTTTGAAACAAATGTCTTAATGTGTGTTTGTGACCACCAGATACCCATGACTTTGTGATCAGGACCCTGGGTTTAGAAAAATTATCTACTAATTCCTAAAACAAGTGCAACTTTGTAAATCTTCTAATATACATGTTCTTCAGACTGATTAGTGTGAGGAATTGTGGTGGTGTAACAATATAATGCTTTCATAGTGGTTATGTAGTCTGTGTTCCTTGATTTAATTATTATAAAAGGTAGAGACCTTCAATCCAAATAGCAATATATAGTCTAATTGCCTTTATTCTTTCCATATTCTAGAAAAATACATGTTGTTTTTCTTTCTATAGACAGAATAAAAGCTTTTATATATATAACAGAGAGAGATAAAACTATAATTTTTTCCTTAAAGATTTACTTATTAGTATAAGTACACTGTGGCTGTCTTCAGACACAACAGAAGAGGGAGTCAGATCTCATTACAGATGGTTGTGTGCCAACATGTGGTTGCTGGGATTTGAACTCAGGACATTCGGAAGAGCAGTCAGTGTTCTTACCCTCTGAACTATCTCTCCAGCAAGATAAAAATATAATTAATTAATGTGTTGAACAAAGATAACATACATGCCTATCAGCTAAAATTTTCAGCACTCTTTGGTGTTTGTAAGCTGCCTGCTTTCTTTTTTTTTTTTTTTTTTTTGGATACAAGAATAGCAAAGAAAGGAAGAAAGGAAGGAAGAAAGAAAGAAAGAAAGAAAGAAAGAAAGAAAGAAAGAAAGAAAGAAAGAAAGAAAGAACAGAGAGACAGAGAGAGACAGAGAGAGAGAGATACACAGAAAGAAAGACAGGCAGATAGAAAGAATGAATGAACAAGGGAAGGTACTGGAAATGACAAAGTGTTTGATGCTGTCTATGACAAACTTTCATCCCTGAAAAATAGTGGCTAATATTGAAATTTCCAAATACCTTTGCCACCATGAGGGCTCTTTATCAGACACAACAAGAAACTAACAGGAGCTTTTTACCAGCCACCAGTTTGATTATCCATAGAAAACATGCACAAGATTGGGTCCACTAACTTTCCATCATAAACAGGAAAGGGTCTCAGTATTCCTCAGACTTCTTCCAGGACTTACACAGTTAACAACTCCTGAAGAAACAGAAGCGATGTTTTACTTAAGTGGGGTCTCTGCCCATCTACCTATAAGTGTGTCTTCACTTGTGCTTCTGTAAGTAACTATAGTTAGTCCACACAAGTACACTTGGTTGTGATAATTTCTTTGTCTGTTGTTGCTACCCTATCTGAGGTGAGCTGACATTTGTTCATGTTTTCTCAGAAAAGAAAAAAAAAATATAATAAACACAGTAGCATAGAACTCCATAAATTCTCATATATGATATATATGACCTTTTATGGTAATGAAGTTGATATCATTGTTGGTGTTCAGATATCAATTTATACTCAAATGTATGTCTGATCCCTTCCTTTTCATCTTATATATTTGATATTATTGATTAACTATAATCATCATTACTGTTCAGTGTACAGTACATTAAATAATAACATAAAATGTTGTACTTGATGTTACAGTATCATTTCTTTTTTTTAATTATTTTTTCTTTATTGGATATTTTCTTCATTTACATTTCAAGTGTTATCCAGAAAGTTCCCCTTACCCTCCCCCATCCCCGCCCTGCTCCCCTACCCACCCCCTCCCACATAATGGCCCTGGCATTCCCCTGTACTGGGGCATATAAAGTCTGCATGGCCAAGGGGCCTCTCTTCCCAATGATGGCCAACTAGGCCATCTTCTTCCATATATGCAGCTAGAGACATGAGCACAGGGGGAACTAGTTAGTTCATGTTATTCTTCCACCTATATGGTTGAAGACTCCTTCAGCTTCTTGGGTACTTTCTCTAGCTCCTTCCTTGGGAGTCCTGTGTTCCAACTAATAGCTGACTGTGAGCATCTACTTCCATGTTTGCCAGGCACTGGTATAGCCTCCCAGGAGACAGCTATATCAGGGCCCTTTCAGCATTATCTTGCTGGCATATGCAATAGTGTTTATTTTTGGTGACTGATTATGGGAAGGATCCCTGTACAGTATCATTTCTAATATAGGTCTAACCTTGTCCATGCCCAGTGGATTCTAAGGTTGAGTAAGGAAGCCATGATAGTGGATACATAATACATCACAGTTTTCCCTTCAGGCCTGAGGAATTGAATCCCACAGATTTTAGGAATGTTTCCTGGTGAATGCTCACTCTAGAGTCACCCTCTAAAACTTTCTTGTAGCCAAGTAGCTGGTTTGTCCAATCGTTCAATTCCTACTCAGACATAATTCATTCCCTTTGTTGAGTTGAATTAGACACAAAGGCTCCTTGGCGTCAATTTTTGGAAACACGCTGAGGATTGAAGGGAACTAAGCCCTGGGATTCTGGCTGGATTTCTGGAGGCTTGTTTCAAATACCTCTTTTGCTCACATGCTTTTTTCTTACTTCCCCAAGAATCTTGTTTGCTTTGGTTTGATTGCTTGGCTTTGTTTCTTTAACCCAATTTTACTCCCATTAAAACCTTGCCTTGTGAATCTCTCCCTTGAGTTCGTTTTCCGGAGAGTCTAAAATAAGGGATAAAACGTCCTGGAAGTAAGGTAAATAATTTTCACAACAGGGCTTTCATTCTTTGAATAGCAGTTTGTTTAACTCCAATTATTCTCCTTTTAAATGGTTTGTATTGATGTGCATCATACAAATTGGAAAGATATATTGTTCCTCCTCTTGAATGTGAACCAACCTTGGGATTGACCTTTACCAGCAAACGTATCAAAGTAATGGTTTTGGTTTTATGTCAGACCTGAAGTCATTGGGGTAGTTTGACTTTCTGTCTCTTGTAATTCCAACTCAAAAATGCTAAAGTGATTTGAACACAGTGTACAAAGAGAAGTGAGATACCTTGACCACAAGGTTGGGCTGACATTTTCATAGTCAAGATACCTGCAGAGAATAAAACCCACACAAGACACTGTCACCTAATTGAGTCTTTGGGTAAATGCAATTCTCAACATGGAGTAGAATAAACCAGAGGAGCCAGAAAGCATTATGAATAATCAAATAATTATTGTTCAAAGTCATTAAATATAGATATATTTGTCATATAGGAGTAATATGAAAATTGAAACATCAAGGGAACATAGTATGGTTGTTATGGATGGTAAGGTGCCTAATATTTGTAGTGTGGGAAGGTGCTCTACATTTTACAGAGGACAAAAGTAATAATCAACTATGCCCAACTATGAACACTGCTAACTATGGTACTGGCCTGCCTTCAACATATATTCTCTGATGTAAGAGCAGCAAAATTGTTAGGGGAGCACACAACCACTTTTTGATTGGATTTAAGGCACATTCTAGAGATGTACCTCATACCTGATATTGTTAATAAGACCAAGAACTTGAAACCAGAAAGGTCATGGGACTAGGGGAAACCCAACTAATAATGTCCGGAATGAACATAGCAATAAAATGACTCCTGATAACACATTACCATGCCCATCAGTGTACCACTCAATCCTAATCAAGGGAACTTCTTGAGGTGGATGACAATTCACAGACTCAAAACCAGACATGATACAAAGAGTGAGAGATCTTATAGCACTCAGCCCTATATGGGATATCTTTATCACATTCTTCTTCTCAAGGATCAGGGATTTATTCAGAAGAGGAGACAGAAAATTTTTAGGAATGAAAGGTTGTGTACAACTTCAAGGAAATATCATTTCCCAGGCATAGCAAGGAAGATACACATCAGGGCAGATGAGCTTATAGAAACTGGTAGTATGCATAACACCTGAACACAAAATTTCATAACACCTGAACACAAAATTTCAGCATGAAAGAGGGGAAGTTGGTAGACAGTATTCATGATTGAGAAGGGAAAAAATCCTAATGTTGAGAAATTTACTAAGGGAAAGGGTAATAGTACCTAGTCCATGTTCTCTTTGAAGATAGTCCATAGGTATTTCTTAGGGTCTCACTAAACCATCTGTAGTTTTATACAGAGGCTTGTCTGCCAGAGGCCAGCCTCAGCCTGGAGTGGGGTTCTGAGCAAGAGATGTTTGGGAGTGGCAAGAAGAATCAAATCATAGGTTACGACCTCACCGCCTATGTTCTGCTCTCTCTCTCTCTCTCTCTCTCTCTCTCTCTCTCTCTCTCTCTCCTAAAAAAACACTCTGGATAGCTCATCTCTTGCAGAACAGAAGTCCAGTCTTTTATTTACATACTAATTCAGTAATTTACTCCAGGTTCCCTTTGACTATGTCATGAATCAGCATCCCATGGCCCCATCCCCTTGATTCTTAGAAAGAGACTGCAAGCGAAAGTTTTTAACATTGCAAATGAATTCAGAGATTTGCCTGCCTTTCTAAGTACAGACAATGAGCTATCTGGATAGGATCCTGTCTTGAGATTAACATATCCATCATGCCTGGGCCCAAACTAGCTCTGTCCCAGGTTGGTCTTGAACTTAGAAATCTACCTGCCTTGATAGCTTCCTGAAAAAAATAGCTCATAGTGAAGCTGCCTCTGTTCTTTTAGGCTTGTGAAGGTCCTAATATAATTCTTATTGCATCCTTATATTTTTTTCATAGTTGAGAAATTATATATTATTGAAATCAAGTTTTCAGAGTTCTTTCCCATATTTTTAAGGGCTGTCCTGAAGGTCTCAACATTTATCATTTTGTTGAGACATTAGACACACCCTTGCCCCCCAGACTTCTGCTGTCTCTGATTATGGTAGAGTCATTTATCATGGAAGAGAGGATACATGTTACTCGAAGGAGGAATGTGAAAATATGTACATTGGTATAAACACAAGCCTTGTGCCCACAGCAACCATCAACACTTGTGGAGGCCCATGCCATACTGTCTCTGTTCCAGGGGCAGGAACCATGACACACTATTCCTTACATGGCACTTGTTCTTCCTCTTATCTAGTGACTTACGGTTTATATTGCTGTGAAGAGACACCAGGACCATGGCAATTCTTGCAAAGGGAAGCATTTAATTGGAACTTGCTTACACGTTTAGAAGTGTTTAATATATCGTTATCATAGTAAGAAACATGGTGGAATGTAGATAGACATGGTACAGGAAAGGTAGCTAAGAGTGTGGATTAAATGAGGGTGTTCTATGTCTGTTCGGGGCTTGGGCGACTGGGCAAGGCATGGTGTGTGAGTTTTGACTATGCGCACCTCAAACTGGTGCTGACTACTTGGGGAAGAACAGTGTAAGGTCCCTAGGAAAGTACCGGAGCTAGCTCTGTGGTCCCAGGGCCTGTGGGGAGGCCAGAACGTTGGGGCTTCAGATTCTTGGACACCCCAGACACTGCTGGATGCCCTGGAAGAGCTGAGAATCAAGTGGGGGCCTGTGGGCTGGATCTAGCACGGAGATGAAAGGGAAAAGAGGAGAGGAGAGCTCCAGCTAGGTCCGGTGGGGAGGAGAGTCCTTGGCTTGGTCAGCAGGCAGCTTGTCTTGGTGGAGGCCCTGGTTGGGAGCCCTGAGAGGCCTTCTGAGGGAGATTAGATGCAGCTCTTTAGAGGAAGGCCTGCTCCATTGTTCCCTATGGCAGATCCCGATGAGAAGAGACAGTCTATGGTTTTAAAGCATTTATTGTCATGGCAGAGAGCTGTGATGCATGAAACTGTACCTCACTTTCTCAGGGTGGGCCTGAGGTTAAATACCTTTTGCAGGAAGGAGTGTCTGGAAAAGGGAGCTTAATTGACTAAGCCCATCACGGCTTTAGGTTTCTCATTAAAATGGAGATTTGTCTTGAGGCTATGTGACCTGTGGTCAGGTCCTCTACCTGTGGAGGGGCTTGGGGCATTGCCCTTACGTTGCTGATGGCCAGAGACCTATGGAGTGGAGAGCTGTGGGCTCGTGTGAGGAACCTGGCAAAACACTTATCGTTCCTTGCAGGCTATGGTCACCTGCTAGGTCACTGGGGTTTTAAACGTCTCTCAACCAGAAACCAGGTTGCTTCTCATGGTCCCACAGAGTTGGGTTGGAAGGAGGCACAGAGTGGGACACCTGTCCTGGCCTGAGCATCTGAGACCTCAAAGCATACTTCTAGGGACACACTTCATCCAACAAAGACATATCTACTCCAACAAGGCCACACCCCTTAATCGTGCTACTCCCTATGAGATCAAGGGAGATCATCATTTTCATTTTTTTTTGTTTTTTTGTTTTTTTTTTTGTTTTGTTTTGTTTTTCGAGACAGGGTTTCTCTGTATAGCCCTGGCTGTCCTGGAACTCACTCTGTAGACCAGGCTGGCCTTGAACTCAGAAATCCGCCTGCCTCTGCCTCCCGAGTGCTGGGATTGAAGGCGTGCGCCACCACGCCTGGCAAATGTGTTCTTTTTGTTTTGTTTTTGTTTTTATTTTTCGAGACAGGGTTTCTCTGTGTAGTCCTGGTTGTCCTGGAACTCACTTTGTAGACCAGGCTGGCCTCGAACTCAGAAACCCACCTGCCTCTGCCTCCCAAGTGCTGGGATTAAAGGCGTGCGCCACCACTCCCGGCCATTTTCATTTTTTAAAATTAAACCAGAAGTACAGCATTTCCCTTTTCCTTTCCTACCTTCAGCCTCTTTCACGTATGCCCCACCACCTTATTCTTCTTTAAAGTAATGGCATCCAAATACACACACACACACACACACACACAATTGTCTCATTACCTTTAATATTACACACACACACACACACACACACACACACACACACACACACACACATATATGATTTCAAGGTTGAGCACTTTACATTGGATAATCAATTTGGGAGACTCTTCCCTGGGGAAGTCTTCTTGTCTTCCTTTCTCTTGTTAACAGCATTCTGTTGGTTCCCTTGTTTAGGATTGAGAACCAGTGAGATTTTCCCCTTCCATATTATCATGCCTTTGGTGTCATCTTTATCTAAATCTTACTTAGGCAACCATGTTGTTGAGACTCTGTGGTGTAGCTCCTCGGACATTTCCAGGAGACACAATCTCACAGCAGACATTCTGTTTTCTGGCTCTTAAAATAGTTTTGCTCCCTCTTCTGTGATCTTTCTAAAGTCATAGGTCCAGGAGTTGGGTTTGAGATTAATCAGTAAGGGCTGGGTAATACACATTTTTCTGTTTCTTGCAGTTTGATCAGTGTGTCTTCCTTTAGTGATCTTTGTTTCAAAGACAAATATCTTTGTTGAGGAATGAGAGATGCACTTATCTAAGACCTATGACCTCACTAGGCCTAAGTGGTTGGTTCCATTTTCAGTAACAAGTCTGTTTGCTCCCTTGTTGAGCAGTCCTTATGGCTAATTAGAAAGCAGCTGGTTACTGTTAAAACATGAGTACCACTATTATACCCTTAGGGTTGCTGTGTCATAAGCATCATATCTGCATTAGACTGTTACTTCCTTCCTTTATAAGATTTCATGGTACCTTCAGGAAGCATGAAAGTTAGTTCTCAGGAAAGGGACTTTCTGGTCACATCCAGCACAGATACTTCAGGGTCCTGTGTCCAAAATGCATTGTGTTTTCAGTAGTAGGGGCTTACCTTCAGTTTCTGAGAGTCAACCAAGGACAAAAGCAATAGATAATAATGTTTTAGAAATCTCCTGGACTCCTCTGACCAACAAAATGTAAGGAAGTTTCTCATGACTGTTGTTGGGGATTTAGATGTCTGTGATACTTGAGGTAGTATTTCGAGGCCAGCTAAGAAAGTTTTAGTTAAAAAAAAAGTAATATATTTTTATATATATTTTATATATATGTAATATATATACATGTATATATATATATGTATATATATATATCATAATTATTTATATTATATTAAGGATAACATAATTTAATATATAACTGAAACACATAAATAAGAATAATAAAAGTAATATTAATTACCATACAAATCATTAATGTACAAATTATTAATTGCACATTTAATATTATAAATAATATATGTTGATAGTGTGTTATATTTATATCATATTTCTTATATCATATAGTATACAGTAGATCATATATCATATATAGTACATAGTGTATGGTATATTGTATATAGTATACAGTATATATAATTAATCATTTAAGTAAATAGATAACAGTGCTATTTATGACTTCCTGAAGGTATAGTCTTTTAATTATAAATACATTTTATGTCAATATAGAAGGTCAAGTAAGACAAATTACATCTATTACCTTTTTTTAAGCTGTAGTATTCTATACTTAATAAATGACCCAGGGTATACCCTAGCTAGAAGTAGACATGATAACTGAAGGAAAGATGCTGCACTGAAATGGTAGGATATTAATCCAGGAGTAACAGGAACTCAAATGTCACTGCCATGGAAGACAGCATATGATGTGATCCTGGAAGCCTTCACAGACTCTGTCTGTGAGATCTACTACAGATAGAATGCATAAGACTTCTTCGTAGTTCAATAGTACACTAGAACTATGAGAGACATGTTACAGTATTTCTACTGGTTTAGACAGAATTCATGACTATAGGGACAAACTTTACAACCTCATATTTTCAGGTACTCAAGAATAACAATTATTTTCAAAAACAATGCTTAACTAATTAGTTAGTAGAAAATACAAGAAAATAAAATAAGAGCACATTACTCACCTTTTAATTCTTATTTCTGAATGCCATTCTGTTCAAACAGTCCAATTCAGTTTCACCATGTGCTCTTGCTGATAAGCATTAATGTGCTGCAAAGAAGTGCCCCAGATGAGAAAAGTTTGAGATAGGTGTCTCCATGTTGCCGACTCACCTCCGACTCATAGAGACCCACATGCCAATGTCTCCTGAGTAGTTAAAGGATTGTGCCACCAAAATATTCATTATTTTATTTTACTTAGTTGTTGTTTTTTTTTTAAAATAGCATGCCCCATATATATAAAATCTCCACAGCACATGTATTGAGGAAGGCGTCAGAGGACCACTTGGCAGAGCCAATTTTGTCCCTCCTACAATGTGTTTTACAGTGATCGAACTCATTTTCCATGGTTTACTAGCAAGTGCCTTTACCCACTGAGCCATCCATCCTAATAGCCTCTTTATTTGTGTGTGTGTGTGTGTGTGTGTGTGTGTGTGTGTGTGTGTGAGTGTGTGTGTGCGCGCGCATGTATGTGTGTGTGTGCAGGTATATGTAAGAGAGAGGGGCTCTGTGCTTGTTAGAGTGCATGCCATGTATGTGTCTGTGCCTAAAGAGATTATGTGAGGATGCTGGATCCTTTGCAGATGGTGTTAGAGATGGAGTCATCTGTAGTTGCTAGGAACTAACTTAGGTCCTCTGAAAAACTATGAATCATAATTCAGAGTCTCTTCATCAGCTCCCAAAGGAGAAATTTTAATATAGATGTTTTTAAAAAGATAAAAAAGTGACCAGATTAAGCTTATTCTATTTCAAAAATCCACAATGCTCCAAACCAGAAAATATTCATGCCACAATTGGAAATTCCAAATAAATAAGTAAATAAATGAGTTCATGCACACACGTTTTTCACAGAAGGTCAAGAAGAGGTAAAGACATGCCTTACAAAGTTCTCAGCTTTATAGAATAGGTGTCACAGACCAGCTCTGCTACAAAGGAAATGCTTCCAAGTATCTTGCTGATATTGTTGTAGCATGCTGCCCTTAATCCTAGCTATAAAGAAACAGTTACATAGGTGTCGCTTCAGTATAATGAGATATATTATGACTTGATACATTATAAAGGAGCTGAAGGGGTCTTTAACCCTATAGGTGGAAGAACAATATGAACTAACCAATACCCCCAGAGCTCGTGTCTCTAGCTGCGTATGTAGCAGAAGATGGCCTAGTTGGCCATCATGGGAAGAGAGGCCGCTTGGTCATGCAAACCTTATATCGCCCAGTACAGGGGAATGCCAGGGCCATGATGTGGGAGTGGGTAGGTAGGGGAGTCGGGCAGGGGATGGGGGAGGCTATAGGGACTTTTGGGATAGCATTTGAAATGTAAATGAAGAAAATATCTAATAAAAATTGGAAAAAATTAATTGAATTACTTTGGAATAAGAGACAGAAACAGATCTAAATAAAGCGCTGATGCACAAAGCTAGCTGACAGAGTTATCTAGCAGTCAATTGATGATTGGTTTTGCTAAACAAAATGAGTTCCTCAGAGTATAGCTGAGAGTCTATCCCCATGATTAGAGAAAAACAATACATATTTACCTAAATTTCAGAATTGGTAAGATTCAGTGAGACCATGTAATATTGTTGCTGAAGTCTTCCAGTTCATTTTTACTGCTTTTCATACTGTACACTGTCTATATGTTGTTGTTGTTGTTGTTGATGATGATGATGATGATGATGATGATGATTTTTATTAGTTTGGTTTTTAGGATGATGATGATGATGATTTTTATTAGTTTTCTATAATAGAAAACAATAGAGAGCAGGCATGCTGCATTCATGGAAGAAACTGAAGGCCAAGGAGACACATTCTCAACCAAATTATGATATGATTTGCTGCATTTGATAACTGCTGTTGCTATAAGGAGTTGATACATTTGGGGATCATGGAAACAGATTACTAAGAGGTTGCTGAGTGGTAAATTTTAATGGTCAAAGAACATGATAGCTTCTCTGCAGAGATGGTCTTAATGCAACTTAAAATATGGAGAAAAGGAAGATTCTTGTGGAAAACAGTGTCCCTTGAGATCTGGGAGATCATAGAATGATAGCCCCAACCATTGAAGATGTTGGATAGTTTGATAGGCAAGTGAAGATGCCTAAACCAATAGTATTTGTAAGTGTAAAATCCAAATAAATAAATAAATAGGATGTATTTTATGTACAGGAAGATGAATCTTGCCTCCATCTATCTCTTTTTAATGTCAACAGTGTGGACTCTCAAATTCAGACTAATAGTCAATTATATTGGACAAAACCATTATTCTCAACTCAGATAATATCTCAATTCAAATAAGTAATGACTTTTAGGTGATTTAGTCACAAATATATTAATACATTTAAAGTCAAGAGGAATGAATACAGAAAATATGATACATTTATACAATGGAGTACTATGCAGTTATTAAAAACAATGAATTTATGAAATTCTTAGACAAATGGATGGATCTGGAGGTTACCTAAGTGAGGTAACCCAACCACAAAAGAACACACATGAAATGTACTCACTGATATGCACTCACTGATAAGTGGATATTAGCCCAGAAGCTCAGAATCCTTAGAAGGGGGAATAAAATACCCATGGAAGGAGTTACAGAGACAAAGTTTGGAGCAGAGATTGAGGGAATGACCACCCACAGACTGGCCCACTTGGGGATTCATCCCATAAACAAACACCAAACCCAAACACTATGGCAGATGCTAACAAGAGCTTGCTGACAGGAGTCTGATATAGCTGTCTTGTGAGAGGCTCTGCCAGTGCCTGGCAAATACAGAAGTGGATGCTCACAGTCATCCAATGGACAGAGCACAAGGTCCCCAATGAAGGAGCTACAGAAAGTACCCAAGTAGCTGAAGGGGTCTGCAACCTTATAGGGGGAACAACAGTATTAATTAACCAGAACCCCCCCAGAGATTGTTTCTCTAGCTGCATATGTAGCAGAGGATGGCCTAGTAGGCCATCAATGGGAGGAAAGGCCCTTGGTCTTGTGAAGATTATATGCCCCAATATAGGGGCATGCCAGAGCCAGAGCCAGGAAGCAGGAGTTGGTGGGTTGGGGTGCAGGGGGAGGGGTGGATAGGGGATTCAGAGAGAAAACTAGGAAAGGGGATAGCATTTTAAATGTAAATGAAGAAAGTATCTAATAAAAAAAGAATAAATAAAAACAGGAGGAAAAATATTCACAACAGGCTATTAAAATGTTATATCAGTCTGAGTCTACCTTTAAACTACTTGTATGTAGAAACAAAATTCTTGTCTCTGAACAAGTTTTAGCCATTTTTATTGTCCATTTCCTGTGATTACCTTGTGTTTTAAGTAATTTCTGATGCAGGAAGTTTCAATTGTCATATAAGCATGCAGCAACATTTTAAGAAATGCTGTTAAAACCCACATAAAGTCATATGGAATAGAAAAATAGCACTTGTAGTAATTTGAACTTATTATATTTAGTAACAGAGGCCTCCTTCCTGACTCAAAATGAAAGGAAGTACTTAATAGATACTGCCACAGTGGGAAGACTGCCACAGTAGGAAAACAGCATTGTGTGAGGAGTTAAGCCTGGATTTTCATAGCTTTTGGCACCGATTTGAATTAGCATAGTATCACTTATGAGTAATGGAAACTGGACCAAATTTATTAATGATTTTGTCTTAGAGCCATACCACAACTCATAATATTTTTAAAGATAACTTTGACATCAATAAGCACTAAATTTGCAATATAAAATTCAATTTCATTCTCACACAGGATTGCAATTTAATTACTGATTTTCCTTTTTTAATAGAATTTGAGGACATAAATTTAATATTCTTTAATTAAATTTTCACCCATAACCATATTATTAGACAATTATCTTGGACAAAACCATTTATTCTCAATTCAGTTTTATTATTTTGAGAGATGACGAGTAGGTTAACGGAACAAATTTAATAAAGAAATATCTTTCTCTTCTGAAACTATTTATCGTTCATCATCCGTCATCCAAAACCCTTATATAACACTAAAGTGTTAGTTTTTCAGTGTCAATAATAGGGAAAATAAAACGGAAGAAAGTCGTTTAGACGTCAAGTTTCTATCCCCATATCTCTGGATTCTGAGGCCTCCAGAGTACCTGGATCACTGAAGGCCCTACTGTCTAATGTTCCGAGTATTCTAAAGCTTAACTGCTGAAAGCTCATTATGTCACTTCCTTGGTCTGGAACACACAACTGACTCAATATGAGAGAGGTTGAACTATCAAATGTTTCTGGCTCAGTGTCCCTCATTGGGTTTCAGAAAAGACATGAAGGCAATTCAACCTCAGTTATTGAACTACCTTGCCCATTGTAGGGAGAAGACCTTTGTTGCTTGCTGTTGGTATCAGTACACCCGGTAGAGCCACAGTGATATCTTCCTACGTTGCCTATGAATACTTACTAAATGGAATCTGACTTTGTTTCCTACTCCTAGTAGTGAAGAGTACAAATTTATATGCCAGCAGGGAGTCAGTCTTTTCTATTACTTAAAAGATACTTTAAAAATTATTCCTCCATAAATCACACTATTTCTCATTATATGAGCCCAGAATCATTAGCATATTAATAATAGATGCATTTATTTTTACATATTCACCAGTGTTTCTTCAAACATCTCCTGAAATCTAAATATCATCCTAGAGACAGTCAGTGATTAAAACAGAAAACTTTTGAGTTATGTCAGAAGATACAAAGCTAATTGTATTCTAGTTCTAACTTTGCTATAGACATTTTTGTTTGGTTCATGGATAAGAGCATAGAAACATATTTAATAGTAAATGAGTACATCCAATGTGAAGCTACACAGCTTTTGCTCATAATGACACTGTAACTGTATAGAAGTTCATAGATGTGTATAGATAGTCCTTGGGTCTGATTAATTTGGATGTATAGTTATTTTCTTCACACATTTTTATAGTATTTTAAATTTTTATTTTTCAAAAGATGGAGCCAAGTTTCTCTCCACTTCAGTGTGTACTAGATATTTTATCTTTTAAAAAGATGTGTCAACTATTGCATATGCCAACAAGATAGTGCTGAAAGGGCCCTGATATAGCTGTCTCGTGCGAGACTATACCAGTGCCTGGCAAACACGGAAGTGGATGCTCACAGTCAGCTATTAGATGGAACACAGGACTCCCAAGGAAGGAGCTAGAGAAAGTACCCAAGGGGCTGAAAGTATCTTCAACCCTATAGGTGGAAGAATAACATGAACTAACTAGTACCCCCTCAGCTCATGTCTCTAGCTGCATATATAGAAGAAGATGGCCTAGTTGGCCATCACTGGGAAGAGAGGTCCCTTGTTCATGCAGACTTTATATGTCCCAGTACAGGGGAATGCCAGGGCCAAGATGTGGGAGTGGGTGGGTAGGGGAGCAGGGTGGGGATGGGGGAGGGTATAGGGAACTTTCTGGATAACACTTGAAATGTAAATGAAGAAAATATCTAATAAGAATTGGAAAAAAAGAGATGTGTCAAAAAGTGTGTAGATACATTTTAAGCCATTTCTTGATAGAATCTCTCAAAACCCAATCTCTCTAGCTAGAGAGATGACTTAGCAGTTAAGAAGACATGGGAATCTCCAAACAACCTGGACTGGTGGCAAGGCCCTACTACACGACTCATTGAATATGAGCTGTTGCCTATCTAGACTGTCTTAGTCAATGATTTATTGCTGTGAGAAACATTATGACCATGACAACTCTTATAAGGAATATACTTAATTGGACCTTTCATGTATTTCAGAGCTTTAGTCTACTCTCATTATGGCGGGAAGCATGGTGGCACACAGGCAAAGGTGGTGATGTGTAGGTATCTGAGAGTTCTACATCTGTATTGTCAAGCAGCAGGAAGAGAGAGGCATTGGGTCTGGCTTGGGTATTTGAAACCCAAAGCCCACCCCCAGTGAATTTTCCATTCAAAAAGTCTACACTGTCTAACCCTTGTCAAGTAGTGCCGCTCCCTAATTGTCTTAGGGTTTTATTGCTGTGAAGAGGCACCATGACCGAAGCAATTCTTAGAAAGGCAAACATTTTTTTTCTCTTTATTAGATATTTTCTTCATTTACATTTCACATGTTATCCAGAAATTTTCCCTTACCCTCCCGCGTCCCCGCCCTGTTCCCCTACCCACCCCCGCCCACATAATGGCCCTGGCATTCCCCTGTTCTGGGGCATATAGAGTCTGTATGACCAAAGGGCCTCTCCTCCCAATGATGGCCAACTAGGCCATCTTCTTCCATATATG
Organism: Mus minutoides; assembly: GCA_902729485.2. NCBI lineage: Eukaryota > Metazoa > Chordata > Mammalia > Rodentia > Muridae > Mus > Mus minutoides. The sequence goes on from LR750630.1 coordinate 32,511, forward strand.
CAGCTAGAGACATGAGCGCAGGGGGAACTAGTTAGTTCATGTTATTCTTCCACCTATATGGTTGAAGACCCCTTCCGCTCCTTGGGCACTTTCTCTAGCTCCTTCCTTGGGAGTCCTGTGTTCCAACTAATAGCTAACTGTGAGCATCCACTTCTGTGTTTACCAGGCACTGGTATAGCCTCCCACAAGACAGCTATATCAGATCCCAGAAAGGCAAACATTTAATTGGGGCTGTCTTACAGTTTTTGAAGTTCAGCTCATAGTTCATCATTGCGGAAAGCATGGCAATGTGCAGGCAAACTTGGTGCTGGAAGAGTGGAGACTCAAAGGCAGCCAGAACAGGTCTATCTTCAGCAGGCATTCAGGAGGAGGTTCTGGATCATACATATGATCCAGGCTTTAACATACATATGAAACCTCAAAGCTCTGCCTCTATAGTGATACACTAAAAAGGCTACACCTCCTCCAATAAGGCCATACCTCCTAATAGTGCCACTTTCCATGGGCCAAGCATATTCAAACCACCACATTACACTCATTGCGCCCCATAGGCTTGTTCAAACACAAAAGTCTATGAGGGGTATATTTAGCCATAGCATAATGTAAAAACATTGAGTCCAACTTCAAAAGTCCCCATAGTCTATCACAGTCTCAGAAATGTTTAAAAGTTCAAAGTTTCTCATACTCATTGCAATTTCTTGAAATTGTAACCCCTATAAAATAAAAATAATACAGTAAGTAGATCATCTTCTTACAGCATACAATGACACAGGATATACGTTGCCATTTCAAAAGGGAGGGTAGGTATCAGAGTGAGGAAATACAGAGCCAAAGTAAGAACTAATACCAGCAGGGCAAATTCTAAACTCTGCATCTCCATGCCTGATGTCAAAGGGCTCTTCAGCTCTCCATTCCCTTTCAGCTTTGTTGACTACAACATAATTTTTTAACTTGGGCTGGTCTCACACCTGACCTGCATCCAGCTGTTCTTGGCAACTATCTTACAACTGCATTATCTTCAACAATTGGAATATCCAAAACAATCTAAGTGTTCTCTTTCTTTTCTTTTTCCTCCCTTTGAGTCCTGAGAGTTAATCACATCCCAGGTCTCTGATGCACTCTGAAGGGTCCCCTCAACCTTCCCCCCAAAGTTGAATATTTTCATCCATCTTGCTGACTCTCAGGGCTTCTCTCCTGATCGCCACAACACCTGATTATTTTCCCCTTTTCCTCTCCCCATTCTCACTCCCACCCAGGTCCCTTCCTCCTCTGATTTTCAAAGCTTCATACAATGGCATTTTTAGGCCTCCATGAAGGGAAATCCCTGTCACATACCTGTCTTCAGAAGCTTTCCCTAGCTGTGAGGTAAGAATCCACAACCCCTCTCCTTATCCTTGACTCTAAAACCAGAACTACATAGCCAAAGCTCCAAGTGCCTCTGCTTACTGGGACTGAATCATAGCCCTCTTGTTCAGAAACATTTTTCACTAGTTTTCATATTTTTGATAGTTTTCATTTCCAAAGTTTAGTCCATTTTCATCGTGTCAGGAAGCATGACAGACATGGTGGTAAAGAGGTAGCTGAGAGTTCTACATCTGGACTGACAGGCAGCAGGAAGCAAGACACAGTAGGCCTGGCTTGATCATTTGAAACCCCAAAGTCCAACCCTGGTGACACTCCTCCTCCAACAAAACCTTATCTCCTAATCCCTGTCAAATTCCAGCCACTCCCAAAGGAACATGAAATCAATTATATGAGCCTATGGAGGCTTTTCTTACTCAAACCACCACAAAGACCATTCACCCTATGTGCTAATGTCTGATACAGTAAAGTATTAACCATGCTATGAAAAGATAAAGGTAAACACCAACATAGTTACAAACCCTTCAGTCTACTGTGCTGCTGAAGGAAACATATAGGAGGAAACATTGGAGCAATAGTGGCACAAAGCTTTTGTCAATAAGCAACAATGGCTGATTTGATTTAATCCTCACTCTATGGGTCAGAACCCAAACCCAACACTGCTTGGATGTCCAAGAACCTAAGACTGGATGAGACAGAGCCCTATCAGAAAACTAAATACTATTGTTCTAAGGAATGAAAGGGTATGGATCAGGAAGGGAGGAGAAGTGGAGATTTAATGGAGAAGTTGGGAAAGGAGAAAACATAATTAGAATACATGATATAGAAAATCTATTTTAAAATAAAATTTTCAATAAAAATCAAATGCACCACCCTGATAGTAATCAATAAAGTGAGGGTATGATATAGTAAAATAACAGTTTATAGTTAGCAAAAATTTAACATAAAGGATATTGAGTAACAGGAACTCATACTAATATATGAGTTTTTCCCCAAGACCAATCCCTCTTATAGAATAAACTTGCATCTACACTACAGAAAATCATCAGTTTCATGATATTCAGATGACATTGTTTATTATAGTTATAGTGGAAAAAATTATATATATATATATATATATATATATATATATATATATCAACTACAAATTTCATAAATGAACAATAACATCAATATATTATCACTGTAAGAACAAACAGATACTAAAATTAATAAATCAAGGAATGGGTAGAATTTGGAAATCAGATATTGAGATGTTTTTATAGTCTAGAATGCAGAATACCATGTAGCTGAAAGAAAAAACACATACACACACACACACATACACACACACACACACACATATATATGTGTATACAATGAATAAATCAGAATGCATGATGTATTTCAATTTTATATAAAGCATAAAAACATTAGTGGAAATTTTAGAAGCCATATGAAGAATAGCAGTTTCTTCAGTTGATTCTCAAAGAGGAATTGGAAAGCAATGAGTCAGACAGATGGATGAACAGAGTTCAGAACTGTCTATGATAATATCTCATTAAAATTAATATCCTAATATGATACTGGATAAAGTAATTTTAAAATCTGAGCATTCTTCTTTGGGCCTTCCTTATTAGTTAGCTTCTTTGGGACTGTGGAGTGTACTGTGGTATCCTGTACTTTATGGCTAAATCCACTTATAGTGAGTATATAAGTGAGTCCTTTTGGGTCTGGGTTGCCTCCCTCAGAATATTTTTCTATTCCATCCATTTGCCTCTAAATTTCAAGAAATCCTTGTTTTTAATAGCTGAGTAGTATTCCATTGTGTAAATGAATCACTTTTTTTTTTTTTTTATCTATTCTTTGGTTGAAGGGCATCTGAGTTTTTTTCAATTTCTGGCTACTATAAATAAAGCTGCTATGAACATAGCGGAGCATATGTCCTTATGGTATTGTGGGACATCTTTTTGGGTATATGCCCAGGAATGGCATTGCTGGTTCTTCAGGTAGATGAATTCTGATTTTCTGAGAAATTGCCAAATTGATTTCTGAGTGGTTATACACATTTGCACTCTAGCAGAATAGGAAATAAAATTGTCGTCAGTTCAACGGAGGAAGGATCTGAGTGGAAGAAGGGACTGGAAGGGGGTCTATCAAATGTAGGAACAGTCTGGGAGAGAGGGCCAGGAGGGTGAACAGAAATTAACACGGGGGTGGATGGCATCCCTAGGACATGCCAGAGACCTGGGTTGAAGGAGGCTCCAGGGAGACTATGAGGATTACTCTAGCTAAGGCTCCAAGCAGTGGTGAATATGGAGCCTGAAGCAGCTAACTCCGATAGTCAGACAGAACTCCCAGTGAAGGGAAAAGGACACCAACCCACCCATTAAACTTTCAACTTCAAATTTGTCCTGCCAAAAAGAAGTACAGAAACAAAGATATCGTAGAAATTGATGGAAGAACAAACCAATAACCAGCCCAAATGAGATCTATCCTCTGGGCAAGAAACAACTCAGGACACTATTAATGATACTATGTTATTTGCAGATAGGAACCTAGGTGAACTGTCCACTGAGACGCTTCAACCAGCAGCTGACAAAAACAGATGCAGAAAGCCACAGCTAAGCATTAGACAGAGCTAGGGAAATCTTGTAGAAGAGTTGGAGGAAGAATTCAGGAACTGAAGACAGGGAGGGAAATAGGGGATACACAAGTAGACCAACAGAGTCAACTAACCTGGACCCTTCTGGGCTCCTAGAGACTGAATCACCTACTAAAGAACATATAAGGGCTGGACCTAGACCATATGGGAAGCATGGTCTTCACACAAGTCCACAAACACTTGGAGCTTACCCTGACTCTGTTGTGTGCCTGTGGATTTGTCACCATAACTGGGCTGTCTAATCTGGCCTCAGTGGGGGAGGATGCACCTAGTTCTGTCATGACTTGAGGTGTTAGTGTGGGTTGGTACCCACGCTGTAAAATGATTAAATAAATAAACAGAAAAAAAAACCACAAGAGCATAAAATGTGGGAGGACTTGTGTTTGGGATAGAGGAAAGGATATGATAAAAATATTTGGTATATAGCATTTAGAATAAATTTTAACATGAAAAAAGTAATTTAAAATAAAAATATAGTTTGAGTGAAGATATTGCATGAGGATGGATAAAGCTGCTCCCAGAAACCAGAGGCTAATAAACAAGAATCTAGTTCCAAAGACAAGCTACCTGACTGCATTATTGGTCTCTACAAGAATACAGGCAGTTGCCACTGGAACTAGATGCGAAGTCAAGGGGTTTGGTTACCCCACTCTTACAGCTTTGGTACTGCAGCACATACATTCTTAGTACAGCATTAGGCTATTGGTAACATTGGGCCTGCAGTCACCAGGAAGTTAAGAAAAATACATGCAAATGTTCAAGTCACTTTCTTTTGCATATAGTGTGGGACCCAACCAATGGACTGATGGTGCTCACATTTAGTGTGAGTAATCACATTTCAAGTAACTTAATTTAGAAAATCTCTTGCACATATGGCCATAGATTTGTTTCCAATCTCCAAGATGATTTTTGATCCTGTCACATTGACAATGAAGACAAACTAGAATTGTCATAAAACATCTGAAAAAATGTTCAACATCCTTAATCATCAGGGAAATGCAAATCAAAACAACCCTGAGATTCCACCTCACACCAGTCAGAATGGCTAAGATCAAAAATTCAGGTGACAGCAGATGCTGGCGAGGATGTGGAGAAAGAGGAACACTCCTCCATTGCTGGTGGGATTGCAAGCTTGTACAACCACTCTGGAAGTNTTCCACCTCACACCAGTCAGAATGGCTAAGATCAAAAATTCAGGTGACAGCAGATGCTGGCGAGGATGTGGAGAAAGAGGAACACTCCTCCATTGCTGGTGGGATTGCAAGCTTGTACAACCACTCTGGAAGTCAGTCTGGCATTTTCTCAGAAAATTGGACATAGTACTACCGAAAGATCCTGCAATACCTCTCCTGGACATATACCCAGTAGATGTTCCAACTGGTAAAAAGGACACATGTTCCACTATATTCATAGCAGCCTTATTTATAATAGCCAGAAGTTGGAAAGAACCCAGATGTCCCTCAACAGAGGAATGGATACAGAAAATGTACATTTACACAATGGAGTACTATTCTGCTATTAAAAAAATGAATTTATGAAATTCTTGGGCAAATGGATGAATCTGGAGGATATAATCCTTAGTGAGGTAACCCAATCATAAAAGAAGTCATTGGACATGCGCTCACTGATAAATGGATATTAGCCCAGAAACTTAGAATACCCAAGATATGATCTGCAAAACACAAGAAAATCAAGAAGGAAGACCAGCACGTGGATACTTCATTCCTCCTTTGAATAGGAAACAAAATACCCATGAAAGGAGTTACAGAGAAAAAGTTTAGAGCTAAGATGAAAGGATGGACCATACAGAGACTAACCCACCTGGGATGCATCCCATAATCAGTCACTAAACTCAGACACTATTGCATAGGACAGTGAGTGTTTACTGAAGGGACCCTGATATAGCTGACCCCCACAGAAGTGGATGCTCAAGTCATCCATAAGAGGAAGCACGGGGCCTATATTGGAGAAGCTAGAGATAGAACCCCAGGAGCTGAAGGGGTCTGCAACCCTAGAAGAGGAACAACAATATGAACTAATCAGAACCCCCAGAACTCGTGTCTCTAGCTCCATATGTAGCAGAAGATGGTCTAGTTGTCCATCATTGGGAGGAGAGGCCCCTTGGTACTGCAAACTTTATATGCCCCAATACAGGGGAAATGCCAGGGCCAAGAAGTGGGAGTGGGTGGGCAGGGGAGCAGGGAGGGGGGAGGGTATTTTCAGGATAGCAGTTGAAATGTAAATTAAGAAAATATCTAATAAAAATAAAATAAATTTTAAAAAGGAAAGAAAGAAAGAAAGAAAGAAAGAAAGAAAGAAAGAAAGAAAGAAAGAAAGAAAGAAAGAAAGCAATCTTCTTCCAATGTAGTATCTTGGAAGAAGAAAGAGTTCATCAGGAGAGGGACAGGACAAGAAAAACCAATGAATGAGGAATAAAATCAAAATAAATGACATATATATGGTATATATTTATGAAAATGTTTAATGAAACTCATATATAATTAATAAATATAATAAAAACAAAACATTAAAATGCAGAAGATGCTTAAATATAATACATGCTGAAGTCAGAACAGTATGGTCTTTTCACTTTTTCCTCTACTAAAAATAGATATTTTTCTCATATACTTTATGCTAATTACTGTTTCTCTTTCCTTTACTACTCCAAGTTCCTCTACGTCTCTCCTCCCATCTGGACCCATACCCTTACTGTCTCACATTTGTCTATGCTGGCTTCTATGGTATAATAACAAAGTAAAATATAATAAGGCAAATAAAAAAAAAAAACACTGGACTAGGAAAAAACAAGTAAGCAGAAGGAAAAGAGCTCAAGGAAAAAAGGAGAAATGAAGACTTAGAGATCTATTAGTTCACGCACTCAGGAATACCATTTAAATAAACAAACTAGGGATTGGAGAGATGGCTACTTTTCTAGATGACTCTGGTTCAATTCCCAGCACCCCCATGGCAGCTCACAACTGTCTTTAAGTTGAGTTTCAGGGCATCGAACACCTTTACTCAGATATACACACAAACAAATTACCAATGGAAATAAAAATAAAGCAGTAGTCATCAAAAAGAATGTAAAACAATAAATTAAAACCAAACTATTACTATAGCTTGGTAGTACAAATCTGTAATGGTGTTATCTTCAGCAATTTTGTGACTATTCAGGATTGTGTTAGGTATCCTGAATTTTTTGTGCATTTCCATATAAAGCTAAAAATTGTTCTCTCAAGATATGTGAATTATTGCAATGGAATTTTGATGGGGATTGTATTGACTACAGACTGCTTTTGTTAAGATAATCACTTTTACTATGTCAATCCTACTGGTCCATGAGCATGGGAGATATGTCCATTTTCTAATATATCATAGGTCTTGCATTATATAGTCTTCCACTTGCTTGGTTAGGGTTACCCCAAGATATTTTATTTTAGGTTATTATGAAATTGTGTGTTACTCTGAGTTCTTTCTCAGTCCATTTGTCATTGTATATAGGGAAGCTACTGATTTTTGTGAATTAATACTATACTCTGCTACTTTGCTGAAAGTGTTTATCAGCTCTAGGGGATTTCCAATGGAATTTTTAAGGTCACTTATGTGTCCAATCATGTCATCTGCAAATATATATATGGGTTTTATATAAATTGCCTTCGTTATATTGAGATATGTCCCTTGTATTCCTAGTCTCTTCAGGACTTTTACCTGAAAGGAAGTTGGATTTCTCAAAGGCCAGTTCTGCATCTGAAGAGATTATCATATGGTTTTGTCTTTCAATTTATGTATATTGTGGATTATATGTACTGATTTTCATACATTGAGCCATTTCTGCATCTGTGATCATATCTGATCATAGTAGATGATCTTTTTCATATGTTCTTGGTTTCATGTTGCAATTATTTTATTAAGTATTTTTGCATCTATGTCCATAAGGAATTTGGTCTGTAAATATTTTTATGTGCTGGTTCTTTATATGATTTGAGTATCATGGTCACTACGGCCTTATAAAATGAATTGAGCAATGTTCCTTATAGATCGATTTTTGTGAAACAATTTGAGGCGTATTGGCATTAAATCTTTAATGTCTGGTAGAATTTGGTGCTATCACCAAATTGGTCCTCAGTTTTGGGATTTTTTTCCCTCTTTGGTAGGGAGAATTTTTTTTTTTTTTTTGCCTTAAAATAAGCATTTATTCTCTTTACATCTGTAAGTGAAAGAAAACTTTTTTTTCCTTCCATTTTTTTTTAATTAGGTATTTTTTTTCAACTTTTATTAGATATTTTCTTCATTTACATTTCAAGTGTTATCCAGAAAGTTCCCTATATCCTCCCCCCTCCCGGCCCTGCTCCCCTACCCACCCGCTCCCACCCCTTGGCCCCGGCGTTCCCCTGTATTGGGGCATATAAAGTCTGCATAACCAAGGGGCCTCTCTTCCCACTGATGGCCAANTCTATATATGCAGCTAGAGACACGAGCCCAGGGGGTACTAGTTAGTTCATGGTTATTCTTCCACCTATAGGGTTGAAGGCCCCTTCAGCTCCTTGGGTACTTTCTCTAGCTCCTTCTTCCTTGGGAACCCTGTGTTCCATCTAATAGCTGACCGTGAGCTTCCACCTCCATGTTTGCCAGGCATTGGTATATTTTCCCCTGAGACCTCTATATCCGGGCCCTTTCAGCACCATCTTGCTGGCATATGCTATGGTAGGGAGAATTTTTATGATTGCTTCTATTTCACTAGTAGTTATAGTTTTGTTTAAATTGCTTATCTGGTGTTGATTTAACATTTGTAAGTGATATGTACTGAGAAAAATATCAATTTTTAAATATTTTTTCATTTTTATAGTATGTTTTTAAAGTATATCCTTATGATTCTCTGGATTACATAAGTATCTGTTTTTATATCTCCCTTTTCATCTCTAATTTTATTAATTCAGAACTTCTTTCTGTGTCTTTTGGTTAATTTGGAAAGGACTTTTTCAATCTTATTAATTTTCTGAAGGAACTAATTAATTTTTTCATTGCTTCATCATAGTACTTTTTGTTTCTGTTTTATGGATTTAAACCCCAAGTTTCTAGGCTTTTTTAGCAGGCATCATTTAAAATTTTAAAACATTAAATAGAAAACAGTAATAATATGCACAATAGAAATTATAAATCTGTTACCATTTAGCTTCTTAATCTATACATTATTTCATATTTTATGTTTTAGGCTCTTTTTTATAATGTTTTGTCATTATAAAATAACCTGTATGAGTTATACTAAATACACAATAGCCTGAATCTGATTTCAATTACTGATCTAAGTTAATGTAAGTTTTCTCACCTCTCTAGTAGTCATTCTCTTGGATTCCACCAATACCCTCTCTTTTATTAACTACTTACATGTAGTTATTATAATCATTTTATAGATTGATAGCCTCTTTTAACAGGCTCCTCTTCCCATTGAAATGTCACATAAAACTGGCAGGTATATCATTCTTGGCTAAGTCTTTGGGATAGCTAACTTGCCTGAGTGGTGACCAGCATTATATCTTCATCCTATTTCAATTTCCTTCATCAGAATGAGAAATATCAGGAGGATGAAACCTTTCACTGGGAACTTTCTCTAGATTTCTCTGTTCCTGTCCTAACCTCCTGTCCTCAGACATTATTTGGTGGGAAGAATGTCACATACAAATTCCAGCTTTCACTGAAAAAAAAATCTTTTAAGGGAGTCTATTGCACATTCATTACACTTCCTATACAATTGGTACTCTTCTCTTGAAGACATTATTTATTAAATAATGTATCCTTTGTATGTTGTTAGGATAGCTCATAGTGGCCTTTGACATTTCTAGATCCACAGGGCAGCTCAGGGTTGTGAGGTTGCTTAGATACCCAAAGACTTGGAGGACACTGTAACGCAGTCACAAATATGCCAAGTTTGCTTTTTTTATTTATTTTTTAAAAAGTGTGAACTGCACAATTTGGCATTCCTCATTTCCAGTATAAGTATGATATCTCTCAGAATATACATCTTGTATCTGCACCTCCATTTATCAAGCTTATGTGTCAACATACCATTTAGTCTTGTTTTATAGAAAATACTTTTTTTTGGCTTTTCAAGTATTCAAGATCATCTGAAGCACAATAAAACTGTAATTTAACTATTATTTAATGCTTTGCTCATTACCATGCTCATTCCAAAACAGCCCACTTATGCTAGAATTAACAAGCCCTTTCATATAATGAATCCTACACTGGAGCTAAAACACCATCCTATACATTTGTAAGTACTATTTCCAAAAGCTTTTCAAAGTTTTTGAAATTTTATTTCTTTAGTTACAGTGACAGTAGGGGAATCTCATGATCGTGGGAGAAGAGGAATATCTTGAGAGGTAAAATATTCTGTTAATTATCATTATTTTTATGATTATCATTTATTATACAATCAATACATATTTCTTCCTTCTTTTTGCATGGAAGATTTACCACAAATGATTATGTAATAATTTTTATTTAGAACAATAAGTATTCTCAGTTTTCATCTTCATTTTAGATATTTCATCTATACACTCTGTACGTATTCCTAGAAATCTTCATAATGTAGCCCAATACGTTTCAAATATTTGCCTTGTAATTACATTCTATAATTCAAAGAAAGGAAAAATATCTTATAATTCTCATGCATCTAGGTAGCATGAAGAAAAGAGTTAGACATAAAGGCATACAGAGGTGAAAGAGGCACGAAAATTGGGGCGAAAGGATGGAAAAGGAGAGGGAGAGAGATGAGAGAGGGGGGAGAGAAAGAGGGAGTGGGAGAGGGAGAGTGGAGGGGTTGTGTTTTAAGGAAATAGTGATCAGAAAAGAGAATCTGTTCACCAAAAGGCAAACGGATGGAAATCAAATGCTTTAGACTGGAAGAATGCCATGCTGCCTTTGCTTAGAGACTTCAAAGGACCTTATTCCTCTTTTGTACCCCAGGTAAACCAGTGAAACTATTGGAAAGAGAAGCAAGAGCTTGAGATTGAGAAACTGGCAAGGAAAGCCCCTTCTTCACAAAAGTATGGTTTTCTACATAAAATGGGTTTTGTTGCAATTTGCAAAACAGTCATCCCTTTAAATTAAATCATTGTTTATCAAGGCAAAGTTAATTGAAAAGCATGTATTTTTCTAGCTAAATGGAAGCCTGCATCATGCAGGCAATAAACATTCTTGCTTGAAAAGAATTCTTGTTCCTTGCTCTAAGACTGCCATGGGAATAAAGCAGGAGAAGAAAAGAAGAAGAAAAAAAAAGACCCATACAGCCCCAAAGTTGTGTCTGGTGGAGCCAAATGGGATTTTGCAGCCTACAAGTTTCCTATTCACTTTAAATTTAGTCCCCACAGAATCTCCATTTGGCTTACCATGCTTTCCAAAGAGAGTGCAAGGTATTTTGAGGGTGCTAATGTCATTTGCTCCTATTGACAACCATAGCTAATCTTCACCATTGGGCACTGGGCCAACTTTTATTTTTTATTTCCTGGATGTTCACACAATGTAAGATGAAAGTGAAAGAAATACCGTGGTCTACTGCACAGGTTCATGAAAGAGGGAAAGAAATATTTTCAAATGCATAGCATGCATAAGGTGAGGTTCCAGGCAGGTGGCCTTACTGCATAGTATATATTCTAGGAGAAAAATACACATAACATGATTTGTATGTGAACATATTCATGTGTGACTTCCTCTATGTAGGACTGATAATGAAACTGCAGGATAGTGACAAATGTTTCAAAGACAGGGTGTAAAGTCTAAAACAGGCATGTTCGCAGCCCACCTTTCTATTCACCCTACCCAACACACTCCACACAGTTCAGCAACTATTGCACAACAAATAACTACTAAAAATTACTTCTACAAGTGGATACTCACAGTCATCCATACGAGGGAGCATGGGGCCCACATTGGAGAATCTAGAGATAGAACCCCAGGAGCTGAAGGGGTCTGCAACCCTAGAAGAGGAACAACAATATGAACTAATCAGAACCTCCAGAACTCATGTCTCTAGCTCCATATGTAGCAGAAGATGGCCTAGTTGGCCATCATTGGGAGGAGAGGCCCCTTGATACTGCAATCTTTATATGCCCCAATACAGGGGAACGCCAGGGCCAAGAAGTAGGAGTGGGTGGAGAGGGGAGCAGGGAACGGGGAGGGGTGAGGGGATTTTCGGGGTAGCAGTTGAAATGTAAATTAAGAAAATATCTAATAAAAAATTCTGAAAAAAATTAAAACAAAAAATATTACTTCTACAAATCCTAGTGTCTCACAGTACTCTTACTAATTAGTCAAAACAAATTTCATTCTTTATAATACAGATAACTTTAGTTTATATAAGAGTAGTGTTTTGCTTTTTTTCTTTTTTGGGAAAAATAGTAGGATTGGAAAAGAGAGATAATTCAAAGATACCTAAATGTGTGCATGACTGAGAGACACAGAGAAAAAAAATAGATGGGAGAAAAGAGGGAGGGGTGGAGGAAGGGGGAGGGAAAGGGAGAGAAAAGGAGAGGAAAAGAGAGGGGAGGAGGAAAAGGAAAAGAGGGAAGGAACACATGGAAAGAGAGATTAATTTTAACTAAAAGCACTCATCCTGGGAATTGAAAAATTGATGCTTAAGAGAAAGAAGGCCAACATTGCCTACTTTGTTTAAATCTAATATGCATTTATGCATATTATATATTGATCATGCTCATTCAGAATTCATACAACTGTGATAGTAGATGTGCTTTCAGATGTCAAAAATGGATTCTCAATTACTTCGTCATTTTTGCATGTCGAAGATATATAAGGCTTTTACAAGCATTGAGGTGGAGAATTGAAATTCCCTTAACTGTGTGAGGGAGAGAGAAGTGGTTGTTTAGGGTTTAGTTGCTGGGGTTCCATATTGTTCCTACAGATAACCTGTTCTGTTGTGAGATGATTAACATTGTCCAGACTGAGAAGAGCAGAATCAGTGAGGAAACAGAAGGCAAGAGGAGGTTGTGTGACAAGTCTGACCCAAGGAAAAATTTCACTAATACATTTTGTTCAGAAGGAGAGGAAATCTAATGTCCATTAAGATGAAGTCAATTAGGGGCTGGAAAGATGGATTCATGGTTAAGATGTAGAAGACCTTGTAAAAGACGTGCATGTATTTCCCAGCATCAAAGTAGAAGTTCATTACCATGTGTAACTCCATTTCCAGCAGACTCTATGTCCTCTCATTACATCCACAGTCACTGGATGGGAAAGTGGTGCACACTCACACAGGCCAAACTTACAGACACGTGAAATAAGAACAAATACATCTTAAAACAGAAAACAATGATGTCTGCTAAGAGAATCTGGTGTGCAATAACGTTGTCAGCACATCAGCATGAAAGAGAACCTTCCAGGGCTTAGGAGACAAAGGTGGCGTTTTCCTGTTTGAAATACAACATGTTTTACTCAGTAACCACTTTCCTCCCATTATGAATTCCCAGCAAACTCACACAAGAATCTAACAAACCATCTGTAAACACACAAGAGTCCCCCAGTGAACCCTGACTTCTGGGTACCCCATGACCATCTGTAATTTCCACCTAAGAATTCACCAGCTATATTACCTTAACACCTCTCATGCCACAGGGGTGATGCCCTTCATATCAAGACATTTGTAAACAGGCACATTGGTCCCCAACAGATGAGTATAATTTGTTCTGGTGGTCATCTGAATGTGTGACTGTGATCAGGTTAAAAATACTGCTTAGCCCACATCTCTTTTACTCACAGATTTAAATGAGCTCTCCTAATCCTACAGTTCTTAAAGAAGAAAAGGAGAATAAAATTTTTTGATTATATAAAAAGCATATCAGGTCCCCAAAACTCCTCTCCCCTCAAGCAGGCCACGTTCAGAAAATGGGATTCTCCTCACAGTGAACACAGCTTCTGAATGATGGATGATAAAGCCCCCAGGACTGTGTGACAGGTCTTCACTTCCATTGGCACATTTTAAAGATAGGGTTTTGGATGACAGGGAAGCTCTCTCTGTAGATAATGTGCCTACCATGTGCAAGATACTAGGAATGATTCTAGTAGCAAATAAATAACATTTAGTATTAGTATTAGTATTAGTATTAGTATTACTATTATCACTATCACTAATTGGTGTCACATGCCTATAATATCTGCTCTCAGGATTTGAGACCAGCCTAAAAAGCGAAGTAAGATACTACCTCAAAAAATAAAAGGAAAGAAAAAAATGAAAGGCATTAAAATCAAATAGGCTTTATTCAATACTCCAGTTATTTCCCAGTCTCTTACCTCTTAAAGTGTATTCTGCAAGCCTGTTTTATTTATTCAAAAGTAATAAGTCACAAAAGAAGGCAAGAAATGTTTTATTGGATTACCCAAACTGTTT
>LR750630.1:47918-110058 GCA_902729485.2 Mus minutoides
AAGTAAGATACTACCTCAAAAAATAAAAGGAAAGAAAAAAATGAAAGGCATTAAAATCAAATAGGCTTTATTCAATACTCCAGTTATTTCCCAGTCTCTTACCTCTTAAAGTGTATTCTGCAAGCCTGTTTTATTTATTCAAAAGTAATAAGTCACAAAAGAAGGCAAGAAATGTTTTATTGGATTACCCAAACTGTTTCTATACCCATCTCCCATACAGTGTCTTTGCTGTCCCATGATTTGAAGGGCTATGCATTTCCTCATTTGTTTTTTAGCATGGCTCTTTTCAGTGTAAGGCGTGAAGGATTGCACTGGTCTAAGACGTAGGCTCTATTAGTTTAAACTCTAAGCTAAATGTTGAGCCTTAATGGTTATATTACATAAGCTGTGAGATATTTAAGCCCATAACAGGGAAAGAAGAGAAACTCATCTCATTACAAGGAAATGCTCACTTAATCTATAGACAGCCACATTCACTTAAAACCCATGAGCCTTTAGCTGCTGTGATTGGCAGAACCCTCCACATCATTGGCTTGTGCTCTTAGGCTGTTGATGTAGCTGAATTGCTTTCTCGTGTATTGTGTGCTACAGTATAGAGTCATGGCTGGCAAGTTTCTTCTTAAATGTCTTCCCTTGTTGCTTTTATAGTGAACAATCATTTGGGCTTTCAAAAAGATTTTTATTGGCAGGAGATTATTTGCCACTGGTTTATATACTTGAAGGTGATTTTTTGTGCTATTACAACCCAATTTTTATTAGTTCTATATTTAAATCAGCTAGGTAAACACAACTAAAAACTTAAATATTTTTATAGTCAGCAATTTTTAGTATTATGGTATTTTATTGATATATTCCTTTTTTTAAAATTCAAAATGATATCCAAAAGCAGATATGTAGGATTTTATTTTAAGACAAGGAGAAACAATTTCATTCATCCCATATAAGACATGATCTCAGATATTAGCCAATGCTAACACCTAAAGTCAAGAGACTTAATACATATTTGCACACAATCCTGTTAAGTCATATCCAATGTATGGGAAATATGTAAGTATAAAAAATGGTTTTCTCTAATGCAAAGGCCCAGGCAGATTAACATAGCATTTAAGCAATTTTCAAGTGGCTTTCTTAGAATCTGAGGTTCTCCCCACCTCCCTTGAGTAAGCTTGCCCTTCAGGCTGTGTTAGAATCTGAGGTTCTCCCCACTTCCCTTGAGCAAGCTCGTCCTTCAGGCTGTGCCGCACCTGTCTCCAGCTGCAGGGAATGATGGATTATCTTGGCAATGATTGTGTTATATAAAAGGGTATAAGGCGATTTTGGCCACTTGGAGTAAAGAGCATCCCAGAGAATAGTATAAAATTATTTAGGTTTTAAACAAAGATAATTGAAGATAATTGCCCTTTCTTGTTTCCCAGCATTCCTCTCTGTTGGAATGAAACTTCTGGGATTACTGGAGTCTATGTGATTCCTGTGAGGCAAGGTCTAAGGAGACGAGATAGTCTCTGAAAAGCAAGCACAGCCAGCAAGCCAGCCAGCCAGAGGGAGGTCATCTAAGGGCCCAATCACTGAAAAAGTAGCTCTTAGCTATACTCTTCTTGTCTCTATTAAGCCACTTTATAATTTTGATCTCTAAAGCAGCTTAATTATACACACACACACACACACACACACACACACACTATATATATATATATATATATATATATATATATATATATATATATATATATATATATATTTGTGGGTAAAAGGCTATGTTAAAATCTGTTGTGAGGTATTGATCACATATCCAGGAAGACAACTATAATAGAAGAATATATATATGACTATTTTCTTATTCTTCTAGTAGAGAGCTTTCTAGGATAAATTCCCAAGGCTACAGTTATTGTTCATGGCTGTTCTGCAAGAATATCTTAAAATCATTTTTCAGAATGACTTCAAAAGCTACTTATGCATTTAAACATAAATACTAAACAACAATAAGGATCATCACAATAATTTTGTGGGTAAAAAGCTATGTTAAAATCTGTTGTGAGGTATTGATCACATATCCAGAAAGAAAACAATTTTAGAAGAGTCTCATTTGGCAATATTGCTGAAAATGTCTGGGGTATATAAGCTTCCTAGAGTCCATTTATTTAGAAGCCCATTAAATGGATGAAAAGCTAAATGTAATAATCAAGAAAACTTCCACAACATTCACTTATTCTAGTAGTTGGATATTTTAATTTTTTTTTCAATTTTTTCATTAAAACATAGACCCTTTTCCACTTTCCTCCCTCCATCTTTTCCCATATATCCTTTTGCCTTCCTCTCAAACTCATGGCCTCTCTTTAATTATTATTAAAGAAACACATATAACATATATAAATACATTAACACATAATAATTATGACCTGCTTAGTTCATTTAGTGTTACTTGTGTATTTATGATTTCAAAGTTGACCATTTGGCATTAGATAATCAATTAAGGAACTCATTCCTGGGGAAGAATATTTCTCATGTTTCAGTATTTCTTCGTTGCCTGTGGTTCTTTTTCTCTGTGTGAGGTTTCTTGAGATTTCCTCTCCCTTCAACAGCATGTCTGTGAGTGTCGCACTTTCTCAGATCTTGTTGAGGCAGCCATATGCCGAAGTATTTGGTGAAATACGTTATTGTCCTTACTAGGATACATAATCACAAAGCGGATATTGTACCTGTCCTGGTTCTTATAGTCTTTCTACCCTCCCATGATGTTTCTTAAAGTGCAAGTGCTCAGATGTAGATGTATTGTATTAAGTTGGGCTCGGCACCCCACAATAAGTTTTTCATGTATTTTAACCATTCATAATTTTCTATAATGGTTCTGTTGCAAAAGTCTCTTTGATGAGGATGAGAGGTATACATATTTATGTATAAAGATAAGTGTTTAGGATGCAGTGAGGGATTATGGTGGTCTAGTAAAATGGCAGTAACATTTTCTCCTCATGACCTTGCCAGCTCTGGGTCGTTGGTTAGGTTCATTCTTTTGTGTGGGCCTTAAACTCAATCAGAGAGATTTGATCACCACCAAGATATGAGTGCCACTATGTTGCAGGGAATATTAAAAAACAAACTTGCCCACTCTCCATGTGGCCAGATCACACTCCTTTGCACCTGCAACCACTGTTTACTCTCTCCAGCCAGCCCTTGTAGCATCTGACTCACTTGTACCAGAGCCACTAGTTCCCTCTCTGCCATCAGCTCTGTCCCATATTCAACTAATCAGATGGAACCACCAACCTTGCAGTAGCATATCACAATATCCAGTAACCCAGTAAAATCAAGACTCTTAAAGCTTTGTTAACCAATCAGATTTATGTATCAATAATATCACTATTTACAAGGTGACAATACAATAATTTCAAAGCCAAGTGATAATGATAAAAGGTTTATCCCAATTAATCTAATCTTACAATACCACAACTACTTGTAGCTGGTAAACACCACGAGGGTTCATGTCCACAGCCATCTTCCATCTCCCCCTACACCCAGATGCTCCTGTATCTGCAACTCTTAGCTCAGTCTCCCTTTTCCCTGTTCAATCACAGGCCTCCTCTGCACTAATGTAATTGAACAGGGAAAATCCTGCAAAACCACTATTATATGCTTAGGGATACCTTGCTTGTCATTGCTGTGGTTCCAAGCCTTCTAAGCTGGGTAAAGTTATTGTTTGCCTCCATTCCCTGCCAGCGTGTATGAGAACTCTAATATGGTACAAGCTTGCCTCAGGGAAAAGGCTTTCAAGTCTTAGAGGTTGGTTCTTGTAAGTCTAATGTTCAAAATATATGGTATTTTTCCACAACAGGAACACACATACCTTCAAATTCTAGGAGGCAAACAAGGGCATCAGCAATAACTTCAATTGTTTGGAAATCTCTTTGACTCCTGTGAGTAAGTACTAGAAAGGAGGTTTCTATCCTGCCTGGCACATAGATTTTTGTTAAATAGTCCATTGCTCTTAGAGAAAGTATTGCTATCTCATGTAGGAAAATTTAATTAAACTATATATACACAGAGATTCATATGTAAACACTGATTCCTTCTTATTTTCAGGTCTCCTTAGTGTTCCTTTCCCCATTCCTTTCTCTTTTCTGTATTTGCTTCCCTTCACCATCCTCAATTAAGAGGATGTGGGAACCTAGGAAATTCATTCAGTTTTGGTAGCATTGCAAACTCATGCAGCCACTCTGATAATCAGTGTGGAGAATGTGCATATAGCCCAAGTAATGCATTCCTTGGCATATGCACAAAGGACCTTAGTTCCTACTTCACAGATACTCACTTGGCCATCTTCATTTTCTCTTTCTTTGCATTACCTAGGGAATGGAAGCCATATAAATCACCTTCAGATGATGAATGGGTGATGAAAATGTGGTATATTAAACACTACAGAGTACCAGTAAGCTGTAAAGAATAAGAAATCATAATATCTGCAAGAAAAGGATAGAAATCAAAATTATTATATTGAGTGTGAAGTAACTCGGAATGTCAAAGGCTAAACGTCCTTTCTTATCTATGTTTTTCTTTTTTTAATTTGGTATTTTCTTTATTTACATTTCAAATATTATCTCCTTTCCTTGTTTCCCCTTTAAAATCCCCTATTCCATCCCCACTAACCCTGCTCACTAATCCTCTCCCGCTAATCACACCTATTCCCAATTCCCTGTCCTGACATTCCCCTACATTGGGGGATCAAGCCTTCACAGGACCAATGACCTCTCCTCCAGTTAATGTCCAACAAGGCCATCCTCAGATACCTATGCAGCTGGAGCCATGGGTTCCATCAAGTGTACTCTTTGGTTGGTGGTTTAGTCCCTGGGAGCTCCAGGGATACGGGTTGTTTCATACTTTTGTTTCTACTATGGGGATGAAAACCCTTTCAGCTCCTTCATCCTTTCTCTAGCTCTTCCACTGGGGACCATATACTCAGTTCAAAGGTTGGCTGAGAGGATCTACCTCTGTATTTGTCAGGCACTGGCAGAGCCTCTCAGGAGACAGCTATATTAGGTTCCTGTCAATAAGCACTTGTTGGCATCCACAATAGTGTCTGGGTTTAGTGACTGTTTATACAATGAATCCCCAGGTGGGGCAGCCTCCAGATAGCCTTTGCTTCAGTCTCTGCTCCACAATTTGTTTCTGTATCTCCTTCCATGGGTACTTTGTTCCTCCATCTAAGAAAGACCAAAGTATCCATGCTCGAGGCTCTTCCCTACTTTCTTTTCTATTAGTTTCAGTGTTTCTGGTTTTATGTGGAGGTCCTTAATCCACTTGGATTTGAGCTTTGTACATGGAGATAAGAATGGATCAATTTGCAGTCTTCTACATGTTGACCACCAGTTGAACCAGCACCATTTGTTGAAAATGCTATATTTGTCAAAGATCAAGTGACCATAGGTGTGTGGATTCATTTCTGGGTCTTCAATTCTATTCCATTTATCTACCTGCCTGTCACTATACCAATTCCATGCAGTTTTAATCATTGTTTCTCTGTAGTACAGCTTGAAGTCAGGGAAGTTAATTCCCACAGATGTTCTTTTCTTGTTGAAGATCATTTTTGCTGTCTTGGGTTTTTTTTGTTATTCCAGATGAATTTGAGAACTGCTCCTTTTTTTTAATTAAATAATTTCTTCATTTACATTTCAAGTGTTATCCAGAAAGTTCCCTATACCCTCCCCCCTCCCGGCCCTGCTCCCCCCTATCCACCCGCTCCCACATCTTGGCACCAGCGTTCCCCTGTACTGGGGCATATAAAGTCTGCATGACCAAGGGGCCTCTCTTCCCAATGATGGCCAACTAGGCCATTCTCTTCTATATATGCAGCTAGAGACATGAGCTCAGGGGATACTAGTTAGAGAACTGCTCCTTCTAACTCTGTGAAGAATTGAGTTGGAATTTTGAAGGGGATTTCATTGAATCTGTAGATTGCTTTCTGCAAGATGGACATTTTTACTATATTAATCCTGCAAATCCATGAGCATGGGAGTTCTATCCATCTTCTGATGTCCTCTTTGATTTCTTTCTTCAGAGACTTGAAGTTCTTGTCATAGAGATCTTTCACTTTTTTGGTTAGAGTCACACCAAGATATTTTTATAGTATCTGTGACTATTGTGAAGGGTACCATTTCCCTATTTTCTTTCTTAGCCTATTTATTCTTTGGGTGTAGGAAGGCTATTGATTTGTTTGAGTTAATTTTATATCCAGCCACTTTGCTCAAGTTGTTTATTAGCTTTAGGCATTCTGTGGTGGAATTTTTGGGGTCACTTAAGTATTTCCGGGTCTCTTCCAGCAGGTTCAGGATGAGAGGAGAGAACCCAATCAAACTGAGTCTCTCTGGGACTGAAGCAGTATGGTGAATGTTGGGGCTCAGATCTCCTGCCTGCCAGATAATAACACTCCCAGGAGGTGGGAGCTTGTTGAATCAGTAACTTGTTTTATTGTATCAGTTTTTTGTTTATATAGGGTTGAGGAAGGAGTTGGGGATGTTTAGTGAGGCGAAATAACATAGAGGGTGGGGAAGGGTGACCGAGTGTATGGGATGAGATGACTTATGGGGTGGTATACGATGAAGAGGGGTATGGGGTGATCTCCCAGTGCCTATAAGAAATTGACACATCAATGGTAGCTAGGCAGAGGCAGTCTCATTGATGTTGGTAGGTCATGCTGAGTCATTCTCAAGCATAGGAGAGGTCTTGAATATCAAGCCAGGGTCAGGTTTGTCCTCAAGGGCCAAACCAAAGCCAAATAGGGCCCAACAAAGTATACTATCATATCATCTGGAAATAGTGATATTTGATGTCTTCATTTCCAATTTGTATCCATTTGACCTCCTTTTGTTGTCTAATTGCTCTAGCTAGAAGTTCAAGTACTATATTGAATAGATAGGGAGAAAGAGGGCAGCCTTGTCAAGTCCAGGATTTTAGCAAGATTGTTTCAAGTTTCTCTCCATTTAGTTGGATGTTGGCTACTGACTTGATGTATATTGCTTTTACTATGTTAGGTATGGGTCTTGAATTCCTGATTTTCTAAGACTTTTAATGGGAAGGGATGTTGAATTTTGTGAAATGCGTTTTCAGAATCTAATGAAATGATCATGTGGGTTTTTTTTTTTTCTTTCTCTTTGAGTTTGTGTAGTGGATTAAATTGATAGATGTCCATGTATTGAACCATCCCTGCATCCCTGGGATGAAACCCAGTTGATCGTGGTAAATGATTGTTTAGATGTGTTCTTGGATTTGGTTGGCAAGAATTTTATAGAGTATTTTTGCATAGATATTCATAAGGGAAATTGGTCTAAAGTTCTGTTTCTTTGTTGGGTCTTTGTGTGATTTTTGGTATCAGAGTAATTGTGGCTTCATATAACAAATTGGGCAGTGCTCCTGCTGTTTCTATTTTGTGGAACAGTTTGTTATTAGGTCTTCTATGAAAGTCTGATGGAATTCTGCACTAAAATCAACTGGTCCTGGGCTTTTTTTGGTTGGGAGACTTAGTGACTGTTTCTACTTCTTTAGGGCTTATGGGACTGGTTAAATGGTTTATCTGACCCTGATTTAACTTTGGTACCTTGTAACTCTTTAGAAAATTGTTCATTTCATCCAGATTTTCTAGTTGTGTTGAGTATAAGATTTTGCCATAGGATCTGATGATTCTTTTAATTTCCTAAGTTTCTGTTGTTATATCTCCCTTTTCATTTCTGATTTTGTTAATTTGGGTGCTCTCTCTGTGCCCTCTGTTTGGTCTGGCTAAGGGTTTATCTTATTTATTTTCTCACAGAACTAGCTCCTGGTTTTGTTGATTCTTTGCATAGTTCTTTTTGTTCCCACTTGGTTGATTTCAGTCCTGATTTGAATTATTTCCTGTTGTGTACTTCTCTTGGGTGTATTTGCTTCTTTTAGTTCTAGAGATTTCAGGTGTGCTGTTGAACTGCTAGTGTATACTCTCTCCAGTTTCTTTTTGGAGGAACTCAGAGCTATGAGTTTTCCTCTTAGCACTGCTTTTATTGTGTCCCATAAGTTTGGGTGTGTTGTACCTTAATTTTTAATAAATTCTAAAAAGTCTTTAATTTCTTTCTTTCTTTATTCCTTGACCAAGTTATCATTGAGTAGAGCATTGTCCAGCTTCTGTGTGTATTTGGGCTTCCTGTTGTTTTTGTTGCTATTGAAAACCAGCCTTAATCCATAGTGACCAGAGAGGAGGTATGGGATTATTTCAATCTTCTTATATCTGCTGAGGTCTAATTTGTGACCAACTATATGGTCAATTTTGGAGAAGGTACCATGAGGTGCTGAGAAGAAGTTTTATTCTTTTGATTTAGGATGGAATGTTCTAATGATATCTGTTAAATCCATTTGGTCCATGTCTTAGTCAGGGTTTCTATTCCTGCACAAACATCATGACCAAGAAGCAGGTGGGG
Organism: Mus minutoides; assembly: GCA_902729485.2. Taxonomy (NCBI): domain Eukaryota; kingdom Metazoa; phylum Chordata; class Mammalia; order Rodentia; family Muridae; genus Mus; species Mus minutoides. The sequence continues at coordinate 56,351 of LR750630.1, forward strand.
AGGAAAGGGTTTATTCGGCTTACACTTCCATACAGCTGTTCATCACCAAAGGAAGTCAGGACTGGAACTCAAGCAGGTCAGGAAGCAGGAGCTGATGCAGAGGCCATGGAGAGGTTTTTTACTGGCTTGCTTCCCCTGGCTTGATCAGCCTGCTCTCTTATAGAACCCAAGACTGCCAGCCCAGAGATGGTCCCATCCACAAGGGGCCCTTGATCACTAATTGAGAAAATGCCTCACAGCTAGATCTCATGGAGGCATTTCCCCAACTGAAGCACCTTTCTGTGTGATAACCCAGCTGTGTCAAGTTGACACAAAAACTAGCCAGTACAGTCCATAACTTCTCTTGGTTTCANGGATTGTTGAACTTGCCCACAATTATTGTGTGAGATGCAATGTGTGCTTTCAACTTTAGTAAAGTTCTTTTTTTTTTTTTTTTGAATGTGGGTGCCCTTGCATTTGGAGCATAGATGTTCAGAATTGAGAGTTCTTCTCGATCGATTTTTCTTTGATGAATATGAAGTGTCCTTCCTTATCCCTATTGATGACATTTGGTTGAAAGTTGGTTTTGTCAGATATTAGAATGGTTACTCCAGCTTGTTTCTTGGGACCATTTGCTTGGAAAATTGTTTTCCAGCTCTTTACTCTGAGGCAGAGTCTGCTTTTGACACTGAGTTGCATTTCCCATAACCAGAAAAATGCTGGCTCCTATTTACATATCCCATCTCTTTTTATTGTAGAATTGAATCCATTGATGTTAAGAAATATTAACGAATAGTGATTGTTGCTCTCTGATAATTTTCATGTTATATTTATGTTTGTGTGGTTATCATAGTTCAGGTTGGTTGAAAGATTACCTTCTTGCTTTTCCTATGGTGTAGCTTCCCTCTTTTTGTTGACATCTTCCAACTATTGTCCTTTGTAGGGCTGGATTTGTGGAAAGTTATTTTGTAAATTTCGTTTTGTCATGGAATATCTTGATTTCTCCATCTGTGGTAATTGACAGTTTAATGGGTATAGTAGCCTGAGCTGTCATCTGTGTTCTCTTAGGGTCTGTATTATATCAGCCCAGGATCTTCTAGATTTCATAGTCTCTGGTGAGAAGTCTGGTGTAATTCTGATAGGTCTGCCTTTATATGTTACTTGACCCTTTTCCATTACTGCTTTTAATATTCTTTCTTTGTTTAGTGCTTTTGGTGTTTTGATTATTATATGACAGGAGGAATTTCTTTTCTGGTCCAGTCTATTTGGAGTCCTGTTGGCTTCTTGTATGTTCTTGGACATCACTTTCTTTAACTTTGGAAAGTTTTCTTCTATAATTTTGTTGAAGATATTTACTGGCCCTTGAAGTTGGGAATCTTCACTCTCTTCTATACCTATTATCCTTAAGTTTGGTCTTCTCATTGTGTCCTGGATTTCCTGGATGTTTCAAATTAGTAGTTTTTGCATTTTACATTTTCTTTGACTGTTATGTCAATGTTTTCTATGGTATCTTCTGCACCTGAGATTCTCTCTTCTAACTCTTGTATTCTGTTGGTGATGCTTGGATCTATGACTATTGATCTCTTTCGTATGTTTTCTGTCTCCAAGGTTGTCTCCCTTTGTGATTTCTTTATTGTTTCTATTTCCAGTTTTAGATCCTGGATGGTACTGTTCAGTTCCTTCACCTGTTCGGTTGTGTTGTGCTATAATTCTTTAAGGGATTTTTTTTTGTTTGTTTCCTTTTTTAGGTCTTCTACCCATTTACCTGTATTGTCTTTTATTTCTTTAAAGGAGTGATTTTTATCCTTCTTAAACTTCTTGATCATCATCGTGAGATGTGATTTTAAATCAGAGTCGTACTTTTCTGCTATATTGGGGTAACGAGGGTACTCTGTGGTAGGAGAACTGGGTTCTGATGTTGCCAAATAGTCTTGATTCCTGTTGCCTATGTTCTTGTGCTTGCCTTTCACCATCTGGTCATCTCTGGTGCTATCTTGTCTTGCTGTCTCTGGCTGTGGCTTGTTGGTCCTGCAAGCCTGTGTGTCAGTACCCCTAGAAAACCTGTTCTCTCTGGTAAGAACTTAGGTATAGAGACCTGTGGTACAGGGTCAGCTCTGGGGTACAGACAGAGACCAGAAAGATCCTGTCACCAGCTGATATTTGCTTCCTCTGTCCTGATAGCTCTGTGAGGGTCCCTCTTAGGCCAGGAATTTGAAGAAAATTGGTGTTCTTACCTGTGCTCACAGGTATGTAGGCACTCCTGAGAGACCAGCTCTCTCCTGGCAGTATTTGTATATGTAGCTTTGTGGCAGAGAATCTGCTCCCGATGCAGGCAGGAAACTGGAAGACTCCTGTCCCAGGGTGCCCCTCGGTTCCAGCGTCCTGAGGGTTCTGATGCAGGTTTCTCTGAGGAGCAGTTTTGGTGCTACCTGCACTCACAGGCCTGTCTACACTCCTGGGAGTCTCACTCTGTCCTGGAGCTATTTGGATATAGAGCCCTGTGGCAGAGGATCTGTTCCAGATGCCAATGGAAACTGGAAGGCTATCTGTGTTTTTCTAGCTCTGAATTTTCAAAGCCTATAACTTTGTGGAATGGCAGAAACTGGAAAAACAAAAAGTCAACAGACAAGAGACCTTGAGAACAGAATAACAGGATACAAGTGATATGAAGGAGAAAATGATAAAAACAAGGGCTATTTTAATCTTTATGAGAGCCTATGTTATTCCTTAGCCACAAAATCTTTCTTATTCTACCACAAAGGACTTTGATGCTAATGTCTTACTGTCTACCTTGCCAGATTCAATGATCGAATGCTACTTCATTTCTCTTTACTGGTCTTTCTTCAATGACCTGTTCAAACATTGCTTATGTATATAGAGTTCTTATGATTATCTAAGGCAGGCTCTCATTTCACATGGGCTGCCCTCAAATTCTCTCTGTAGTTGAGGATCAGCTTGAGCTCCTGGTATTTTTGCCTCTGCTTTGAGTGCTGAGATGATATTTGGGCATACCACATTCTGTGTCTGCAGTGCTAGGAATTTGAACTAAGTGCTTTATACATGCTGGGCAACAGCTCTATCAGGTAAGCCATATCTCAACCTCCTTTCCTACTCTTACCATTTTGTTTTTAGGGTAAGTCTGAAATCTTCTGCAATACAAGAATCTTGGAATTACAAGAGTCTTTGAGCAAACTGCTACAGAGAAAATAATGGAGTTGCTGGTGGTTAGAAACATCAGTGCTGTTTAAAGAAAGTTGTGTGGGCTGCTGTGTTAGTTTTATTTGTTAGTGCACCTAAATGGCAAACAATAAAAATATGTATCCTTTTGGGAAGTTAGCAAATCCGGACATATTTCCAGATAAGACAGTAGCCTAGGAGATACCCCAGAGCTAGAAGATGAATTCAGCTACAGAACAAAGGTACATAGTTTGGCATGACATCAGCTATCTCTCCAATGCTCAGTATTCACTTGAACAACACTCCAATGATTCTCCTCTACCATCAGACTTGGGTTTGTTGCAGAGACTGGAACCTTCCCACTGGGTCTACAGCAGCAGCATCTAACACACTCCAGCAGTCTTTCCAGTAAAAACTGGGCTGAGAAATCCTCTTCACAAAAATGTACTAAAGTTTCATTTGCAGGGGTTCTAGAGAAGCTGTCAACAGCCAACATTAGTGGGACCACTGTCAGTATCCTACTGAAAAACTCAGATGTTGGATACTAAGCCAAGATATCAATAGTATTTGGGTGACTTACAGCTACCCACTAGTATTTAGAGAGCTTTTACGTAAAGTGAATAAATAAATTAATCAATGGGCAAAAAGAAGGCTTTGTAGTAACATATTACAAGTTTTGAATGGTGAGAACAGCCAACTCAGTCTAATATTCCAAGCTAAAATTTCCATCATAATTGAAAGTGAAAGAAAAACTTTCTGAGATAGACGTACACAAAGGAATCATGTCCACCAAAACAGCCTTCAGGAAAATACTGCAAAGCTTATGTTCAACTGAAGGAAAAGATAACAGTGCAGGAGGCAAAGGGTAAGAAGCCGAAGGAGGACTAATAAATTCACAAACACTAAAAATTAATTTAGTTACTGTAATCGGTGCTAGCTTTCAATAGCTTTGTTTTTCAATGGTCTCATTTCTTCTGTCAAGATATGTATCGTTGCCTGGAGATATGATTCCATGTTCGAGAGCACTGGCTGATCTTACAGAGATTCTTTCTCTCTTTATTATTTATTTTTACATCCTTACCTGAAGTTTCCCAGCCATCCTATCCTCCAAGTACCTGCACCCATCCATTCCATTTCTGTTTGTATTCAGAAAAGAGCAGGCCTCCCGTGAATATCAAGCAGCCATGGGCTATCAAGTTACAATAAGTCTAGGCGCCTCCTCTCCTATTAAGGCTGGATGAAGCAACCTACTTCCACTGTGAGGAGTTCCACATGAATACCAAGCTATACAACTGTAACATATGTGAGGAGGGTCTAGGTCAGAACCATGCAGGCTCCTTGGTTGGCAGTTTAAGTCTCCTTACAGAGGTTATTAATACCAACATCTGGCAGCTCACAGATGATTCTAACTCCAGATCAGAGGGGTCTAATGCCTTCTTCTCATTGAGCACAGAAGAAATTGGCTATGTGTGTGGACAAGCAGGCATACATATTTGCTTATGTGCATGAGCACACACAACATATATGTACATATAAATAAACAAATATAAAAAGACATTTTATTTTTAAAAATGTCAACCAAATACTCACAAGCTGAATTCAGGAACACATCAAAAATTATCTACAATGATTAAGTTGATGTCATCTCAGACATGCAGGAATGGTTCCGATGAGTGAGCCAAGTGAGGGTAATCTGTCACGTAAGTGCATGCAAAGATAAGAATCATATGATGACCGCAGTTAAGTGCAGAAAAAGACTTGGCAAAATTCAACCTCCTTTCATGACAAGAACTGCAAGAAGAATATGAGTAAAAAGAACACATCTTCACATTCTATAGGCTAGATATGACACACATGCAGCCACAATCAAGGTGAATACCTAAAAGCATAAAGCAAACATTCGTGTAAGATCAGGAATAACACATTCATAACCACTCCTACCAGTTCTCGTCAATGTAGTGCTTGGCATCATGGATAGAGCACCAAGACAGAAGTAAGCAAAAGGTAGAAAATAGAAAAGGAAGAAGTCAGACTACTCCTGTTTTCTGATAACATGATTATATATAAGGGGAACCATAAAATTTCTCTCAGGATGTTCTTACAGCTGATAAACACTTTCTGCAAAGTGTCTGTTATAAAATTAACCTACCAAAGTCAGTAGCTTTTATAAATCCCAAATAAATATAAAAGGAAAATATCAGAGAAATTGTCCCATTCCTAGTTAAAAAGTTGAAATAAATATAACTAACAAGTGAAAGACCTATACAAAGAGCATTTCAAAGCCCTGAAACTAAAGAAAGAAACTGAATATGTCCTCTGAAAATGAAAAAACCTCCTAAGCTCATGAAAGTGTCAAAACCACAAAAATGTCCAGTCCATCAAGATGAATCCACTAATCTAATATCATATCCATCAAAGGTTTAAAACATTTTTCTTACAGACATTGAAAAACAATCATAAAATTTATAAGGAAGCAGAAACAACTTCAAATAGCCAGAATGGTCCTTAAGCAGGGTGGAGGTACTAGAACAAAGCTGATGTGGAGAAGCAATGTGGAATAATGATGAAGACAGTTTAAGTGTAAAGGCTAGGGTAGGCTAAGACAGGAGAAGTAGTGTGAGGAAGGATAACTAATTAATGGTATTTGAAACAAACTCTATGGACACTTACTGTTTACACATCACATAATACATATCATATAACACATAATGTATTACACATATTCTTAAAATATTAGTTTAAATGGAGTTACCTTACACATGAGATAAGGCTCCTCCCAGAAGCTATAGGATGCTAAATGATATCCCCAGCATCAGGCATGGGATACTTTCTCTCAATTTGTGCATTGTTACTGAATTGCCTCAAATAATATTAACTCTTGTCATTACTCCCATTTACCCATGTTGAGATCCTGTTACAGAAGATACCACATACTTGAGTCACAGAACATAAGGAAATCAAACTGGATATGGTTTGAAATCTTCCTCTGTGCTGCATAGCTTTCAAAGTAGTGTGAAGGCATTACTCTGTTACTTGTGAAGAAAAGTCATAGCATTCTTAAGCCAGCTATAAACCCTGTGATCTATAATACTGACAAGCCTGGAAAAATATGTTCATGAGTGTAATAGTAGAATAAGTGGTATAAGGGTGACACATTGCTTTATGATTCTATTTAAGTCTGACTCTACTAAAGAAAATTCATGTCTAGTGCCATAAACATGGACAGGGATTCATGGTCATCGAGTTCATGATCCCTAAGGAAAAAGCTACTATAAATACTGTTGAGTGGATGTAGTATAAAACTGTCTTATCATTATGCATCTCTGTGCAGATGAGCTAGGGCAGCCCTCAGTTCTTCTAATGATTCTCTCTCTGTCTCTCTGTCTCTGTCTCTGTCTCTGTCTCTGTCTCTCTCTCTCTCTCTCTCTCTCTCTCTCTGTGTGTGTGTGTGTGTGTGTGTGTGTGTGTGTGTGTGTGTGCATGTGCATATGTAGGTATGTGCATGCACAGAGGATAATGATTTGTACAGAGACTCAGAACTGATCAAGAGCATAAAACAAATTTCTGTAGAGTGTTGTCATAAATGGGACAGGCTCAGTTGGAGAAGAGGAGGATGACAGACTATAAAATATAAGGATCAGGGAGAATAGAAGTGATATATTGTCTCCTGAACATGACAAGCTAGAGGACTGGCTTTAAAAGCTCCATCCCTAGCAAAGGAGTTATTGAGAGTTGATGTATGCATATTCGACTTCTCGATGAAAAGAAATCATCAAACCGAAGACGATATAACTGGTACTTATCGGGGTGTGGTCATACTTTTCTCCGTCGTAACTAAACTGAATTATATAATAATTTTTCATTTCCGTACTTAAACCTTCTCTTTAGGACCACCTCAATTTCCACCACTGACTCCCCACTTACACTAACCACATGTAACAATACATGTAAAAAAATTCTCAAACACATTATTTATTTATTTACTTATTTGTTTATTGTTGGTGGAAAAACTCTTTATCAATGATTAGGAAACACACACAGCAAGTACCCAGAGAGAAAGTCCCTCTGCCAAGGACATACTCAGAGAGCTGAAATGTTTGCATCTTTGAGGAATGATGATTAAGAGTCCTTGAGGTTGTCTCTCTTCCCAATTTAAGGTTTGTCCACTTGAAGAAGGACAAAGGGACTTATAATCCCCTTATAGAGCCTTAGCTCCATAAGTTTGGGATACATAAGCCCTGGTCTGGCCTTGAAGTAGTTGAACCTGTCCAGGCTGGGAGGTCCTACTGATGGGATAAAAAGCCTTTCAGACCATAGTTTTAAGCTACAAGACTATTCTGGAAGGAAAAAAAAAAACCCAGACATCTTAAAAATTTACAACCTTTACTATGTAATCAAGGCCCCCTTCCTATCTATTTAACAATTAGGAAAAATAATGCTTAGTCTTTCATCCTAGTTTCAGAGGTCACCCCAGTTGATGATAGTAATTTGGAGAAGCAAATCATTCTAACTGTTTCCTAGCTGGTGAAATGGGTGATATAGAAAGATAGCAGTTACAGTGCCTCAGTGGAAGGCTCAACTAAGATGCCACACAATAAAACATAATGGATAGTAGGGACTCAGAACATAATACAGCTCTATGATGACAGCATATATCTTTGGAATATGCTTTGTAATCGAGGTGGCATCTGTAACATACAAAACAATGTTATCACTACTGGAATTCTTGCTGGATTTCTGTTTACACTGGAGTTTCAGTCATATCCCAAGTACCCAAGTATAGCTGCCAGGGAGTAAGATAAGAAACCAGTCCTCCATTTGTTCTTCCAGCCAGAGATAATACCATTTCTTGCTTCTATCCAAGGACAAGAATAGAATGATTCACTTATGGAAGTCCTGCTCCTAAGCTGCCTAGCCCATTTCTATCTCCTGCCTCATTATTTTGGCCTCTTAGGATATAACCCTAACCAGAATTAGGTAATTTGATGATCTGTCTGGCTTCTTTCAGCTGAATGGGGTAGTTAGGTTTAGCAACTGTTTTACTCATCCACAAGATGGAACTACTGTAAATCTGGCCAGGAATCCAGGTCTGGGAAGTATTTCGGGAAATATTAAAATGGACGGCAAGTTCCAGTTGTATGCTGGGCACCAGTGAGTCACATGGCTCCAGCCAGGTATTCTCATCACAGCAGACTCTCTGCCCTGGAGCTCCAAAATCTCTCCACTCAACTCACTAAGTTCCCAGTGGAGGGTCATTACCATCATTACCATGCCAGTTCCATGCTTCAAAACACCCACAGCTTTTGTGGTGGACATCTGGCAAACACATGCTTTGTGACTGTACCTTTTTCTCTTGAACTTAGTCGAACCACAGCGTGAAGGAAAATGCCACACAAACTTAGTTCAGAAACAATGGTAATTGAGCACAAGAACTAAAATCCTGATCTTACACGCCATATTGAATCTAAATCCTCTCGTGGCAAATCCACACTAATTTCCACATCTTGTCTTGTTGCTATCGCCATCCAAAAAGACCCCCCCCTCTCTCTCTCCTCTTTCTCTCTTTTCCTATCCAACCTGGAAGTCTCTCCTACTCACCCAGTGATTGGTTTCTTTATTCATTAGGGGATGGTTTACAAGAAGTCACCTGAGCAGGTGACTCACTCCTTATCTCCAACCCCTCCCAGGAGAGTGGAATTAATATCAAAATACAAACAGCAGCAGGCCCATCTATGATAGGTACAGTCATAGCCTGTAGAGGAGAACCAATAGACTAGTAATAGTAACTAAGAGCCTTCTAAGTGGACAGCAGTTTATACAGAGACAATTAGTCAAAGAGGAGAAAATGAAAGTATGTGTGGACCAGTTCGTCTTAAACTGGATACCTATTTCACACTTTCTTCTCAGGGAACATTATGGAAGAGAGGGAAGACCTTGCAAGAGCATTTTTGAAGATAACACAGCCAACACATATGAGAAAGCACTTGTGACTCCAGTTCTAGGAGGCTGGCATCCACTGATACCTGCCCATGTATGGTGCTCATATAAACGAAAATAAATCTTTAAATCTGCTATAATGCCAATGACTATTCTATATACTAAACCTATGAAATTTGTATGTGAGGGTATTTACATTTGAATTTCTTTAGAATTCCTTTCAAATCTCTTGTTTCAGCTTATTTTTGTTGTATTCAAGAGAGTCACTTTCTGCATATGTGTCTCTAACCTCCAGAGACTGCATTACCTAATAAACTGTAGTGATGTACGGAAAAGAATGACTACTACAAGTTCTTAATTGAGTAACCATTTTACTGGTTGAGACTCACTTTTGTTGTCATTTAAAATCAAGTGTTTTATACTATCTAAACATATCAATGTTAAAAGTTTCTTTTCCATCAGTCTTCAGGATGGGTAGGTTTACAATCTGTCATCACCAAGTGTCAGATTCAACGAAAACACAAAGTGGCATCTTTCAATCATTTCAGTTTAGTTCAAATATTTAAAGTGTCCTGAATGAGGTGGTTTAGACATTTCTGGCTTAAATGCCAGCCGTGTCCATCAGCTGAGATGGCTGAAGCTGTGGCATGCACCTCAGAGGGTTTCTGGGTGGTTAGTGTTCTAGCCCCTTGCCTGACTCATTTTCTGTACAATCTGAACAGATGCTTTACACAGTCAGTCAAGAGATAAGTTTTCACTTTTCCAAGTTTTGATTTCTTAAAAGACAATGTTCACCAAGTTCACTTTCTTCAAAAGAAAAGGCACACAAAGTCTCCCCTCATGCTTGCTTCTTGTCTTTTCATATTTTCAGGTTACAGAAAAATATTTTTATCTCTTTCTTCTAGTTGTTCTATACAGAGCCAAAAAAGTACTGGTGTTTTCTGCTTGGATGGAAATCAATCATTTATGTGGATACTCCTGAAAAGATTTCATTTGCCCCACTAGTCAGTATTCAGCTTCTATTAAAGTGTTTCTAGCATAACAGACTTTCCTTTTAACTCACGTTTCTCCCTCTAAGCACCCACACACACCACCTCTACTATTCCCAAGTAAGAACTGACTGCCAACCCCTCCCCTGCAAAGCCTTTTCCCTCCATCAAGCCATTGTTTAATCTCTAGCTACCACCAGCTCTGAATCTCTCACCCAAGGCTCATATTTGCCCAAAATAAATAATAAGCAGGGGAGACAGACAACCAGCTTGTTTTGCCACCTTTCTTGACAGCATGAGGTAATGCTGACCTATTGAGCGAGTGTTCCAAATGTCTGACAGATATTCACAGAACCTCAGTGGTGAGAGATGAGGAATGTCTCAGTACAGCTTGGCAGCAGGGGCCAACCTAACTCACACCAGGCTTTGGGAAAGCCCAGTGAGAAGAATGATCAATGTTTCAATTCAGAGAGGGATTTAGCTGCTCCTTCACAAGCTATCTAGATATTTGCTGTGCTTGGCACCAGAAAGTGTCTTTTTCATTCCTGGATTCTTCCATTATTCTGTACACTTCGGAAGAGGCTGAGGCAAAGTGTTAGATAGGTTAATTAATTATGCATGTATATTGTATATATTTTATGTGTGTGTTTTGGTGTGTGTGTGTGTGTGTGTGTGTGTGTGTGTGTGTGTGTGTGTGTGTGTGTGAATGTGCACACGTATGCATGTGATGTGTACATGTGTCTGTGAGAAAACATTAAAGAATATGAAAACAAAGGAGATCAGGGGGCGTAAAGTAACAAGAATTAATTTATATAGTTGAAATATATCACTTATTTTTTTGTTTTGTTTTTCGAGATAGGGTTTCTCTGTGTAGCCCTGGATGTCCTGGAACTCACTTTGTAGACCAGGCTGGCCTTGAACTCAGAAATCCGCCTGCCTCTGCATCCCAAGTGCTGGGATTAAAGGTGTGTGCCACCACCACCGGGCGAAATATATCACTATAATTGACAAAATTGGCAAAGGATAAATAAAAATCAATCACTATAGCATACTTAAATTAATTATAAGGTATCAAGGCAGATTGTTGTATAGTATTCGGCCACAGTTGAGGTGTTTTATATGATACATTTCAAAGATGTTTTATCAAGTTAAATCATAGTACTGGGTAGGATGAGAAATATAACACTTACAGTGGTGATCAACTAAGACAGTGTGTACAGAGTTGCACAATACACACACACACACACACAAAAAAAAAAACAAACATGCACATAATATAGTTAAATAACCTATCTAACGCTGTGCCTCAGCCTCTGTGCTACAAAACAGAACTGATGAGCCATCAGTCTACAAAGTTTCTATTTGCCCTAATTAACATGAATCTTTAGGCTTTGGATATTTCAAGTTCTACAATTATTGCAAAGAACAGGCTGACATGAAGAGGCATGGCTGAAAACAGTACTTTTGTGAAGGAAGAGCACATGTTGCTAAGAAACATCTAGAATGTTGTAGCAAAAAATAGAATAGATCTAATCTGTTAGTGGCAAACATGTGGTTAAATATCTGTAGTTGTTTTTTTTGTTTGTTTGTTTGTTTTGTTTTTTGTTTTTTTGTATTTTTGGCTGTAAGGAAAACTTAAATTACTTGATGATAAATGGGTACAATTGGGGATCATTATTTTAATAGAGATAAGCCAGATGCATAAAGAAACACCACATGTGTCCCATAATATGTGTGTGTATGCATATAGGTATGCGCTTGTGCCTCTGTCACGAACATAGAAAGGAGAACATGAGCAGAGAGGAAGAGATCTTTAACAAGTGGAAAGAAAGGATGAAAAAAAAAAGAATAGAATGTTCATGGCATGAGAATGAGGGGGCAACTGGCACAGGGGACAGAGAAATGAGGGGGTGATAGGGTAAAACAAAGGATAGTGATGTATATGCATTAAAATGGCATGATTAAAAATAAAGCTATCACTTTGGAGGTTAGGGAGATAGCTTCATGAGTAAATGATCATGATTCATAAGTCTAAGGACACAAGTTTGTATTCCCATCCTGGTTCCCAGGTTTTAAAAAACGAAGTCTGATAGCACACAACTGTAACCCCATACTCCAGAGTGGAGTGAAGGCAGAGAGGTGACTACTAGGGGCTTACAAGCCAGTCAGTCTAGTCAAGGTGGTAAGTCCTGTATTGTAAAAAAAAAAAAAAGAAAAAAAAAGACAGAGAGAAATGTAACAAAACACATGCTATGGAATGAAATGAGTGCAGATACATGTACACATACACACACACAGAGAGAGAGAGAGAGAGAGAGAGAGAGAGAGAGAGAGAGAGAGAGAGAGAGCCCACAGTCTCCTAGTTGACATCAGGTGTCAATTTCACACAGAACTGAGTCATTCTAAGGGTTCTCAATTTGGGGATTGCCCAGGTCAAAGTGTCTTGTGAAGAATAGTCTTGATCATTGATTAGTAATGGAAATCCCAACCTATTTTGCAGAATAACATTTCTACTTGTGAGCTATATTAGATGGCTATCTAATACAGCATGGTGAGCCAGTCATGGAACAATCTAGCAAGTACCATCCATGTTCCTTGTCTCCACACCTCTGTTTGGCTTTCCTCAATAATACTGTAACCTGGAAGTATATGGTGAAATAAATGGTTTGCTCCACTAAGTTAATTTTGGTTAGGATGTTATTTTATCACAGGGACAGGAAGATAACTAGAATGATTGTTCTGTACATTAACTTAAAAAAGTTTGTGAAAACTAATGGCAAAAGTCTGTGGTTCAATAGAGTAGGTAAGCCAAGTCTTTCACAAGGTTGATGAAACAACTTGGCTCTTGACCTTCATTGTTAGTTACAAGGTGATATTAGGATTTTCCTGAGACTTGTTCCTATCACCTTCATTTTTCCAAGGAACACTTTATAATCATCTTGTCGACTTGGCTGACACAATGAAATGCTAAAATTAGTTTTACCTGATGGCTTAGCTCAAGGCTAGAGAATCAAAACATCTAAGAATTCATGAACCTGAGTATCCAGGCTGCCCCATATTTTATTGAGTGCAAATAACTCTTTTTTTCTTGTTTATTCATTCATTTAGTTATTCACTTTGTATTCTGATTGTAGCCTCTGTCCTTCAAGCACCCTCTTCATGCAGCCCCATCCCTCCATCTCTTTCACCTCTGAGAAAGTTGAGGTTCCCCCTAGATACCAACCCACTCAGTCACTCCAGAACTAGGTACATCCTCTTGCACTGAGGCCAGAAAAGACAGCCCTGTTAGGTCGATAGGATCCACCGGCAGGCAACAGACTCAGGGAAAGCTTCTGCTCCAGTTGTTGGGAGACCCACATGAAGACCAATATGCATGTCTGCTGCATGTGTGTGAGGGGCCTAGGTCCAGCCCTTGTATGTTCTTTTGGTTGGTAGTTCAGTTTCTGAGAGCCAAAACATTCAAGTTAGTTGATTTTGTTGGTCTTCTTGTGTACTCCATATATTCTCCAGATTCCTGAATCTTTCCCCCAACTCTTTTGCAAGACTTCCTGAGCTCCATCTATTGTTTGGCTCTGGGTCTCTGCATCTCTTTTGATCAGCTAGGGGGTTGAGTCTGAATAACTCTTAAGTGGTCTTTAACTGTACTGTATGACTTCAAATTTATTGCATCTCTGTGATAAATAGTTGCTGTCTTTGTTCTGTTTTTTATTGGATCACCTTAATTTAAAATCATCAGAAGATATCTCTTAGAGAAAAAAAATCATATAGAAGGAAAAATTACCTATGTAAGTAGGTCAAGGTTTAGCTCTTGACCAACCTGATACATTGCCTAAAAGTCAATGCTTGTGTTAGGCTTAATAGCCAAAGTTATAAAAAAATCAAAGAAGTGCCAACCAAGGAGTATATATACACAAAATGAATGGAGAAATGTGACATAAGAGACCTATAGAAAGGAGGGATTAAAGCAAATAGGAGCAGAGTAAAGTTTGGCGTGCACCAGGCAGCTGAGGGATTTTTTTTCCAGAAGGCTTAGTACTCTTCTTGCTTATTACCTATGCTGTATTGTGGAAATGGCTAAAAAGATCTTGCCACAAATGTTTTAGTTATAATATGTCTAACAATTACCAATTTGGGTGAGAAGTGCTTTATATAAATTCACCTAGGTGATTTGACAATGAATCAACACATTGAATGGTGGATACTGAATTATCATGTCATTCTGAAGGAAGTTTCTTAATTATTATAAACGGCAATCTATGCTGACTTCTTCTCTGGTCAAGATATTTTAGTAATAACTTAAATGGAACCTCTAGAAACTAGAACTAAAATATGAATGTGAGCAGCAGTTCTATATTCTGAGTCATTTTTAGAAAAAGTTAAGAAAATCTAAATGGTGGTAGAATTATGACATGACCATTGATTAAAAACATTAATACTGCAGACATTATTTATGACCATATCCACCTATGGATATAATATAATAATAATTCTAGAATGTTTATCTGGCATTTCTACTGAAAATTATAAGTTTGACTAACATGTACACACAAGTACAAAAGACGAAAAAAACTTCACTGAAAAAATACTATGGTTACTGACGTATCAAAATACATCTATGATTATGTAAATTCTTAATAACTGCCCTCTACTCTAAAGCAGCACATGCTCTAAAGCATGGAGCTACAATCTTTCCTTTGAGTGGTGCTTTATATGTGTGATACTTTGAAAATATAATCAAGCAATGAGATTTATGGGTCATACTACTATATGATCCTTTTAAATATCTATAGAGCCTCCATTTGTGTTTTTTACATAGTTCTTTTAAAATCTGTGAACTTATCTCACAATATGTCAGAATTTCACCTTCTTGGAACATGGTTTAGGTGTGAAGTCAGGTGAGGAGAATTCTGAGTGCTTGGGAGAACACTCCAAAAAAGAACAAAAACAAAAACAAAAGTCTTGTGACCCCAGTTTCTTCAAAGCATGGAATTGTTCTTGGAATGTGTTTTTCTGTTCCTCCCAGGTGTAAAGGATAGGAGTGACTTTCCTTCCTATGATTTATTATTGTTGGCTGTTGTTAGTCAATTAAGTCTTTCAAGTATCCTATCTATGTCTCTGAAGGAAAACATGTTTTTGCCAGGTATGGTTTGTCCTTGTGATTGTATACAGCATGAACTGCTGAGAATGTAATCACGTGACGTTTCTCCCTTTTGTTTTTCTCACTTGCATTACATCCCAACTGTGGCTCCAACTTTCCTTTCCCCAGGATCTACCTCTACTGAGGGGAGCAGGCCTTCCAGGGACATCAACCAAAGACAGCATGAAAACTACAATGAGACCAGACACATATCCTGGCATCAAGTTTATGCATTCCTATTCTTAACCCTCAGGCTCTAAATTGTTTGAGGCTCAGAATAAAGATGACTACTGTATGAGACTTTAGTTTGCTCCATTATCAGCTCCATTCTCCCAGGTCTCATGACCTCTAGGGTAGTAACACATCACAGATAAATTGCGTTTCTAAGAGCAAACAGTAAAACAACAAAAAGTTTAAAATATAACATTTTAACAATGGCATTCTTGGAGCAATACTTGAGCAAATACTCTAAACACAAAATCAATGCATAAAACCATATGAATGTCTTTCCAACTATTTTTGATAACATGCAACATACAAATACTAGTAGTACTTGTAGTGTCATAGGTTAGATTTCCTAGTACATTAGACATTTGCAATTATACAAACAATATTAATTCAGGCTTCTAATTTATTCATTGATACTTTGACAATGAATGAGTTCATCAATATTTTAGAGCTACATATATTATACTATTTTTGTTAATATGAAATAATTTGGTCTTTAAGTTTGAATATTTTTATGAAACTACTAACCATATCCCAATAAGTTTGCTAACAGCAATGATTTTTTTTAAATAATGTCTTTGTCAATACTTTGAAAATGTCACACAACGCATTTTGATCATATTTAGTCACTTCCACAACTTTCTATTTTGTGAATAATTTATTACATCATTTTGTCCTCTTTTCTCCTTTGTACTCCTCCCTGTCTTCCTCTCTCCTTTACCTCCCAAATCCATAGCCTCATCTCTTTATTATTTTTTATGTGTACATATAAATCAATAAACATATAAATATGCACCCTAGAGACTCCATTCTGTGTTACCTGTAAGTACATTTCTATAGTTGGTTCATATTGGATAACCAATCAGTGTGGTTTATCCTTTATTTAAAAACTATTTATTAATTTCTTTTTAGTTATTAATTGATTTTACCTGTTTATATACACTGATGTTCTTCAAGTTTTCCCTACTGAGTGCTATCATTACTTAGGTATTGTTTAGAAATATAAACATTGCACAATAAATAAATAAAATGTATTTGTTTTTTGAATGGTTAATTTTTTATTTGCTTGATTGCGTTGGATTTTTGTTGTTGCAGTTGTTACTTATTTATTCTACCAACAAACATTCTTTCATATATATACTTGAAGATTTTACCTACATTTTCTAGGCTGCTTTTCACTTGAATTGTTGTGATCATTGCAGCACAGAAGTTTTTAGTTTTATTTGGTACCATTTATCAATTTTTGGCCATAATGCTTGTGCTAACAGGCTCCTGTTCACAAAGTTCTTTGTGCACTAGTGAGTTTGTTCATATCTCTTCCTTCTCCTCTGTCAGATTCAGGGTATCAAATATGCTGACCTATTTTGCCTTGACTTTTTTGCAGAACCAAAAAAATAAGGATTGAGTTGCACTGTAACATGTAGTTACAGTGTGTGGCTGGCACCATTTATTAAATATTCTGTCTTTTCTTCAGTGTGTAATTTTGGCATCTTTGTCAAAATATCAACCGCCCACAAGTCTGTGGACTTATATTTGGTATTTAAATTCTGGCCCATTGATTTTCTGTCTCATTGATAACTGTGTCTGATTTTATAGTAATACCAATATGCTTTTACTGCCATAGCTCTATATCATAACTTAAAGTGAAGAATAATGATACTTCTAGTTTTTTTTTAAATTGGTCAGAATTATTTTGGTTATCCTGATTTTTTTTTTTGTTTCTTTTATATACAGTTTAATATTATTTCACTGAATTTTTGTAAAAAAAATGTACTAAAATTTTTATGGGGATTGCATTGTATCTCTAAATTGCTTTTTGTATGATGGTTATTTCTACAATATTAGACCTACCAATTCCTGGAAATATAGAAGGACTTTCTATCTTTTGATGACATTTTCAGTTTCTTTCTTAAACACCTTAACAAGTTAGTCGAGCCATTCTTTTTCCTCGTTTTACTTATTGTAAGTTTGTTTTTAGGCTATATTGTACATGAAATTGTTTCCTGACTTCTCCTCAGTATGTTCGTCATTGGTATGTAGGAATGCTCCTAATTTTTATGTGTTAACTTTGTACCCCACTGCTCTAGTGATTGTGTTTATCTGCAGTAAGAATTTTACTGAACAGTTTTTGTGTCTTTTACATACAGAATCATATGTTCTGCAAGTAAGTGTACTTTGATTCATTTTCCCATTTGAATGCTCTTTATCTCCTCCAGTTGTCTTATTGCTTTAGGTAAGACTTCAAACATTGTGTTCAAAAGAAATGGAAAAAATGAACATCCCAGTCTTATTCCTAATTTTAATGGAAATTCTTTAATTTTTCTATTTATTTAACATGATGTAATAATATGGGCTTATTGTATATTGCCTTGATTATGTTCTTATGTGATCCCTGTATTGCTGCACTTAGGACTTATATCATGAATTGATGTCAGATGTCATCACAGGGTTTTTTTTTTCTGCATTTAATAAGGTTATATGGTATTTTCCTTTGAGTCAGCTTATGTGTTATTTTTTTATTCAAATATAATCACAGCATTCTCCCTCTCTTTTCTTCTTTCCAAACTCTTTCATGTATCCCGTGTGTGTGTGTGTGTGTGTGTGTGTGTGTGTGTGTGTGTGTGTGTGTGTGTATGTGTAGATTTATAAATACCACTAGGACATTCTGTTTAGTACTACTTATATGTATATGATTTCCAAGTTGACCGTTTGAAATTGGATAGACAATTAAAGAGCCAATTCCTGAGAATGGCTAATTATTCTACTCTTGGTAGCCCTTACTTGCCTGTATGTCTTCATTATGGATGGGGCCCCATGATATTTTCCATTTTCACAATTGCAGTCCTATTGGTGTCTGTATTCTAAACTTATAGGAAAATGGAAAGATATCTTTCTGGCTTGTTTAATTAGGGCAACAATTACATTCAACCCACTCTGCCTCTACAATATAATTGCCCCTCTAGTATTATATGCTCTAGTCTTATCACCATATGAACAAATATGTCAATGTATAAATATTCAGAGGTTTAAACTTTTAGAGTCTAGCATATTGCCTCCAGAGTTCAAATAAATTTGTCCCAAGGAATTATTTCAGCTGGCCCTGATCTCCCTAAATAATTCTTGCTTCAGCAGCCCCTATGTCTCCCTTGTGTATGTGTGTGTATAATATATATATACATATATATACATATATATACATATATATATAGATAGATAGATATAGATATAGATATAGATACAGATATATAGCTATATAGGTGATAGATAGACAGATAGAATCTGTATGTATATATTTATGTAGACATAAAAATGGTTTTGACACCAAGCACAATAAAGGCATCCTTAATATAGTGGGATGGGAGGATATTCTGTAGTCTCTTGATCAGATTTTTTTTAGTTTATCATGTAGGAGAAAGTGAAAATTAATACAGCAGTTGGATAATATGATAAGTATATAATATTCCAACATAAACATGAACTATCTGATGAGAATTGAGACTAATGCTTTTCCCTGACTTATAATCACATATAAAGCACCAGGTATGTTGTTCCATTTCAATGAAATTACCACATTTACTAGAGCAGCAACTTGAAGGTTGTCAGGTCTTTAAACTAATGGATATCTACAATTATTTTCCACAATGCATGTGACATTTGGAAGAATCAAACGTAAGTAAGTAGAATGAAAACACTATGAAGATTCTAATACATACACACAGAGAGAAACTGATCTCTTCAGATATTGTTAGGATCCTGTATTTTTTCTCTTTTACAACTTTGGCTGTTGGGCAATGATGGGGAAAAATGAATTTAATTTCCTTTTATTTGACTGAGGAGACCAACATGATTCCTATGTACAAGTCGTGGAGAGAGGGAATAAATAAGGAACAACCTGAAAATAGAGGCATACTGCCAGCTCTTTGCTGGCAAGTCCAGGTGAGAGGAGAGAGGTCCAGGTCCTGCCAGGATCTCTCCGGGGCTGAGCAGAATGGCAAGTGTCAATGGCCCAAAAGAAACACATCGAGCCAAGCCGGAAGTCTTCTCAAAGGAGGAACTCAACCTTATGGCATTAGTCTCTTGCTTATACAAGTTGGGAACATCAGGACAGGGATTTTTGGTGGGGTAAGATGACATAGGAGGTGGGTAAGGGTGATAGAGGGTATGGAGTGACTTAAAGGGCCAATAGAAAAGCTGTATATCAGCAATGGCAGGTCAAACAGGTCTTACTGAGTCACCCCAAGTGACTGAAACAGGTGTCAAAACTCGAACCAGGCTTGGATTTGTCCTCAAGGCCCAAACCAGAGCCCAAATGGGGCTCAACAGTATTGCAAAATAATAAAAGCCTCCATTTTATATATATTTAGTGTGGTTGTTTAAATAGGTATGATGCCCATAGACTTATGTTCTTAAATACTTAGCCCAATGGGAGTGGAACTATTAGAAGGTATATCCTTGTTGGAGAAAGTGTGTCACTGTGAGGCTGGCTTTGAGGTCTTCTGTGCTCAAGCTCTGCCCAGTGTAAAACACAGTCTCCTACTGCTGCCTGAGGATAAGGGTGTAGAACTTATGTTCTACTTCAGCAAGATGCCTGTCTACATTCTGCCATGCAACCTGTTATGATGATAACGGACTGGACTTCTGAACTATAGATCAGCCCCGATTAATTATTTGCCTTTATAACAGTTGCCTTGGTGATAATATCTCTTCATAGCAATAGAACCATGACTAAGACACTTAAAAACAAAAATCATGAGCCTTGCCCTGTGGACAGAAAGTTCTAATATAGATCTTAGAGCAATGAAGAGATTATTTAGGTTGAAGAAAACACTGAGTATTGAAGGTAGAAAGATTAAGTTTATATTCTTTACAATTTCAGCTTTCTCTTCCATTGAATAGTTGTTAAACATTAGTTAATTTACGTCACACAAAAACTGACAACCTGGACAACTTGAGTTTAAAGCTGTAATAGATTCAGGGCAACTGATAACTACTTTTGGCACAAGTACTCTCCTGCACAGACATAAGCCCACACACAGGCATGCACATATGTACATATTTAAAATCACTGAAATAATTTTATAAATTAAAAACTTTTAAAAGATAATTTATAAACCAAAAAATAATTGTTGAATAAAGTTGTTTTACACACAAGTCAACCAGTGACTAAAATCAAATATTGCTTAGTACTGAACACATACTGTATGTATATATGAAACTTTCAAAAACTGCATTTTATAAAGGTCATGTCTCGTATGAGGCTATGCCAGTGCCTGGCAAATACTGAAGTTGATGCTCACAGACATCTATATGATGAAACACAGGGCCCACAATGGAGAAGCTAGAGATAGAACCCCTGGAGCTGAAGGGGTCTGCAACCCTATAAGAGGAACAACAATATGAACCAACCAGAACCCCCAGAGATTGTGTCCCTAGCTGCATATGTAGCAGAAGATGGCCTAGTCGGCCATCATTGGGAAGAGAGGCCCCTTGGTATTGCAAAATTTATAAGCCCCAATAGAGGGGAATGCCAGGGCCAAGAAGTGGGAGTGGGTGGGCAGGGGAGCAGGGCAGGGGGAGGGTATAGGGAACTTTTGGGATAGCATTTGAAATGTAAATTAAGAAAATTAAGAAAATTAAGAAAATATAGAAGAGGATGGCCTAGTTGGCCATCATTAGAAAGAGAGGCCCCTTGGTCATGCAGACTTTATATGCCCCAATACAGGGGAATGCCAGGGCCAAGAAGTGGGAGCGGGTGGGTAGGGGAGCAGGGCAGGGAGGGTATAGGGTATAGGGAACTTTCTGGATAACACTTGAAATGTAAATGAAGAAAATATCTAATAAAAGTTGGAAAAAAAAGAAAAGAAAATATCTAATAAAAAAGTATGAAAAAATTCAATAGTTATTAGAACTGAATGATGACTTTTATTGAACAGTGTAAATAAGTATTTTTACATGTGAGTTGTAAACATCTTAAAATCAAGAAAAATAAACATAATTTGAAAGAAAAGTCTTGAATAATTATATCCAGAATGAAAAAGTAAATATTAAAGAATTGTGCATTCAAGATTCATACCATGGGAAAGAACAAAGTAATAAGTCCCAAAATGATGAAGATGGATAAAATGAAGTCAAGAGTCAGACAATCTACAGCTATGATGCTAAATGAGAAAATTATAGCTGAGGAAATTTAAAAGGGAGGAAAACTAAGGTAATTTAAAAATATCCCTGAAATACAAGATGAAGTACCCAAGACAGGATGCCTCAGTGCCACTGGGGAGAGAGAAGAAAGCAATCACAAGTCGGGAGGGAGGGAGGGATTTGGGAGGGAAAGTGTACAGCTGGGGGGTATTGAGGGGGGTGGAGAGGGGAACCTGATCTGGTATTGGGTGAGGGAAAAGGGCTGAAGCTGTGAGGTCCTGCAGAAAGAATGTAAACAGGCAACTTCAGGAAGTGGGAGGTTGGGGGGACCCCCCAGAATGCACCAGACACCTGGGAGGTGAAAGGACTCACAGGGAGGGACTCACAGGGAGGGACCTTTGATAAAATGGCCATCAGTAGGAACTTATAGAGCCTATCTCAAGCAGCAAGACAGGATATCAAGTGAGGGATGGGGTTGCCATCCTACAGTCAAAACTCTTACCCATAATTGTTTCTGTCTGAAAGAATTACAGAGATGGAAATGGAGAGGAGCCTGAGGAAAAGAAGGTCCAGCAACAAGCCCAAAGTGGGATCCAGCTTAAGGGGAGGTCCCAAGGCCTGACACTATTACTGATGCTATGGAACTCTCACAAAAAGGGATCTATCATGACTGCTCTCTCCAACAAGCAGCTGAAAGAGTCAGATGCAGATATTTGCACCCAAACAATGGGCAGAAGCAGCTGACCCCTATTGTTGAATTAGGGAAGGCTGGAAAAAGCTGAGGAGGAGGGCGACCCTGTAGGAGGGACCAGCAGTCTTAATTAATCTGGACCCCTGTAATCTCTCAAACATTGGACCACCAAACAGACAGCATACATCGGCTGATATGAGGCCCCCAACACACATACAGTAGAGGACTTCTGAGTCTGTGTTCATTCAGAGATGATACACCTAACCTTCAAGAGCCTGGAGGACCCAGGGAGTTTAGAGTTTAGGTGGGTTGGGGAGTGGTGGCATCCATGTGGAGATGGGGATGGCATGCAGAGTAGTTGTGGAATGTGGAGCAGTCGGAGGGTGGATGGAGAGGGGCAGGGAATGGAATATGGAGTGTAAAAAAATCAATTACAAATAAATTTAATTTTTAAAAATCCCTAAAAATACACAAATAATAGATTTGACAAGTATTTTATTGAACTACATCTAACCAAGACATTAATATTTTAAAAGCATCAAAATACTTATAGCTTTAAGCATAATGTATATGCAAAAAATACCACCTTTCTGATTATGCATCCATTACATAGGCACTGAAGATAACCCTTAAACATGAAATAATCTTTTTGTAAAACATATATATATATATATATATATATATATATATATATATATATATATACACACACACACACACACACACACACACACACACACACTGTCACTCTCTTCAGAAACATCAGAAGAGTGTGTTGGATCCCATTACAGATGGTTGTGAGCCACCATATGGTTGCTCAGAATTGAACTCAGGTCCTCTTAACAGCTGAGTCATCTCTCCAGCCCCATGAAATAATCTTCTAATGAAGTTATTATTGATGAAGTGCCAAGAACTATCTAGAATGACTATTTTTACCATCAAGTTGATTGGGCTGAATGAGGTCTGGGAGACTTGGGAAGCACACCTTTGAGTGTGCTTCTCTTTCCAGAAGTGCGAGATCATGAGAGTTGCAGTGTAATCTAATGTGAACACACTGTCAGAAGGTGGGGGGTCTGTAATGAGAAGCACAGCTGGACAAATGGACATGTGAAATTAGTATTGTTGACACCTGGAGCAAGTAGGGACTCCAGAGAGACACAACAGCCAATTTAAGAGAGAGGGTATAGAAAGTGATAAAATTTTTGGTACAGATGTAGAAGGGAAAAATTTGGCCTGAGGCAATTAAATGAGAATGAGGAGCAGGGCAGTAGGGAAAGTAAAAAACTAATGCAGGATGTACTGAAGTAAGTGTATGAGTGTCAGAGGACATCCATGGCTTTGTTAGCTAGTTAGAACTTCTTAATAAAGGCAAATAGTAGCTTGTTACTATTATAAGTACTTTGATATTTCCCTGGTCCCCATACTCACTGCCACATAAGCATATATATGTAAAAATTAGAAGCTGAGATCTTCATATAAGAGAGAGCATGTGATATTTGTCTTTCTGAGCCTGGGTTTACAATTCTGTTCATTTCTTTTGTTTAATTTATATATGAATGAAACACCATATTGAAACATTTTCAACACTTATTGTACTTAGAAAAAAATCACTTTAAATCATATGACATTGGCTACAGCCTAATTCATCTTGTGTTTATCATACTCCTTGATTACATAAAAAGTCCACTCAATTAGTTTGCCTTTCTTTCTTTCTTTCTTTCTTTCTTTCTTTCTTTCTTTCTTTCTTTTTTTTTTTTTTTTTTTTCGAGTCAGGGTTTCTCTGTATAGCCCTGGCTGTCCTGTTTACCTTTCTTGTTTATTTAGTCTTACTATGGTGACCGCTATTTTTTTTAATTGTATTTTAATAGCTTTTTCTATAGATTTCCAGGTAGCAAACACATGCCATGAATGTCCACACAACAAATAAATGTCCAGAAACACATCTAATACAGAACATCAAAGTCATTACGTGGCACATGCGTGTATACTGTCTTATTCAGATTCAAATTGAAATACACAGGGGATAATATTTTTAATTATCCCTAATTCCGTAAAAGTATAAGAAGAAGCATAATCCATTTATCAGTAACTTTTGATAATCCATTATTTGACATAGGAAAGGGCATATGCTATACCTTAAATATAGTATAGTAAATGTGTTGTTTTTATATATCAACCAAATCTGCAAGAAAACTCCATGAAGTTCTATTGTTCCATGGAATTATGAAAGAGCCACTTTTTTATAAACATTATGTCATAAAATTCATCTAATCCATTGCATGACAAATCCTAAAATAAATTGCTGGAGTGTGAAAGAACAGTTGGGAAATTATCTTCTTGAAATCCTCAGTCATCACCAACTCGAAGATCCATGTTCACGAAGAACAATGTCTACCAGAAGATACAGAACAAGCTACCCATCCCTCCCTGTGTCTTCCATATTCAGACATTGCTTTTATTAATATTTAATTCATTTACTGTCCTTTTCTGATGAATGCTAATCATCTCTCTCTACTTTCCCTCATTTGTGCACCACTCCCACAGCTTGCAGGCATTCCAAGCACAATGAAATCATGAGGAGATCATCACCACCCATCCCAATTCAATACCTTTATTCACCACTGTGCCTGGCATCTCCTTTCCCTCTCTCCCTTCACACCATTCAAATTTAGTTCTACGATAAAATGAACTTGGCATTGTACGTGGGTAACCTTTCTTCCTTAGTCCTTGCCCTCCTCCACTTTACCACTGCTCCTCACCCACCCCACCTCTCCCAGCTCACTAAGAGGCTTGTGAGAGGAGATTAAACTAATCCCATCCATCCACAAGCTCACTAAGCAGGTCCTGAGTAAAGTCCAACATTCCTGCCATGCAAAAGAACCGAGGGGGAAGGGGAGAATTAATGCAATGGTCGGCGCTCTACAATAATAACTTTTCCATGAAAATTCTTTCCTTTTTAATAATTCCAGACAAAGCAGAGAGAAAGGACAAAGCAAGTGGTGCATATGGAGAAGGAGACATAGAAACCGTTTCCTTCTTTTCTTTATTGAGTAGAAATTATGAGCCTAGTATGTTGGCACCCCAGACATTTTTAAGTAATTTAATCGACCCCTTTTCTTTCCAAAACTGCAAAGAGTTTGTAAACAGCCAACATTTAAGTGGTTTTGGATTGGCTCGTTTGCTAATTAATACTCAAGAAAGTAGAATTATAAAGACCGGGCAAGAGTGAGGTAGTGTGGAGGGGTTTGCCGGCAGCATATTGATGGGTGTGCAGGCAGCTTGAGTTCTGAGAGACAAGGAAAGCATGCGAATCCTTCCTTCATCCTGGGAAACTTCATCATTCCTTGCACTTTCGTAGTCTCTACCTTTGCTCACTCACCCGGGGTACTTAGACTATAATGGAAGCAAGAGGAAGAATAGATAGCACTTGAATAAGTATTTTGGAGCCCCTTGGCTGTCTCAGTATTTAAAGTCTATGTTTATTTTTTCCGAAAGACTGATTTGAAATGAAAGTGAGTCTTAAAAGCTGAGGTAGACAGAGGTATTCACTGCCAGGGACTGTGTAGGGGGTAAGAAATTTCTATTCAAATAAGGGTGAATGCAACTGGTGATGTTTAAAAAAAAAAAGTGGGAGGGGCAGTTCAGGGAAAGTTTAGCTTTGGGGGTAAAATCCATGGTTTTTATTCTTAGCATTTATCATGCCAAGGAATTTCATGTTAAAACAAAATGAAGAAAAAAGCTTAAAATAAGCAAAAAGAAAGATCTACAAAGACCCAGCTGAATGACTGAAGCCACATGGAAGGCAAGACGAATACAAGTGTTAGACAGTGTCTTCTGCAGTAAGTAGGAGAGGGGATTATTTTATTCCTCTAGTATTTAGCAAAAAGCATTTCTGGGTACCCCATCTCTAAAAAGCAAGCCAAAAATGCATTGCATTCATAAAAGCATTCATAAAAGCATTTAAACCACAGTTATACAATGTCTGTCTTCCCAAACCTGGCAGTGGATCTTCTACAAATACTCCCATGGTTTCCTAAGAAACTTTAGAAAGAAAACATCCAAATACTTAATTTGTTTTTTATTTTGTACTTAAAGGTATATTTGTATTTTTAGCTAGGTATACTGAAAAAAATTTCAAACCATTGTGAATCATTTTTTTTTTTTTTGGCTCTTCATAGAATCCAAAATAAAAATCATTAAAATATCAACAAATGTTCCCTGGGCAATTTTTCTTAGTAAATCTCTAACCTTGAGATAAAATTTTCTGAACTCATAACCTACAGCAAGACAAATACTTTGTATTGTACTTCATTTTATAGTTATATTTCTTAAATTTAAATATGCAATTAATCAGTCACAGTCAAGAGAAAACAATTCCCAAGAGACAAATTTGAAAGAAAAAGAAAGGCTCAGTGAGTACCATAGAAGAAAGAATGGGCATGTTGCTTACATTCACCAACTCACCTCTAGGGAATGGAGGACTCACAGAAACAGTGTAGAAATAATGAGGAAAATAGCTAATAGAAAGGAAGGCTATTCAGATAATTTTGGGGAAATAGCAGAGGAATTTAGGGGTATCTACTTTTCCTTCTTTTGTGTTCTCTTATTTCCCATTATGTGCCTGGTAATTTCTCCAACCTCACACAGAAGAGAGACTGGCATATCTGAGTTGATTTTTCCTGTTAACCTAGCTCTGGACAACACATTTCGCCAATGATACAAAAAATAAGGCAGTGAAAAAGAAGGAACAATATGAAGACTGATGTCAATCACTTTTATCCCACTGAACTCACCAGTCAGGTATCGAAGGCCCAAGTGAAGGACAGATAAGATGTCTTACTAGTGGGGCAGTGTCTGGATGGTCCATCTTTCCTCTTAGCTCCAAACTTTGTCTCTGCAACTCCTTCCATGGATATTTTATTCCCTATTCTAGGGAGGGATAAAGTATCCACACATTGGTCTTCCTTCTTGATTTTCTTGTGTTTTGGAAGTTGTATCTTGGGTATTCTAGGTTTCTGGACTAATATCCACTTATCAGTAAGTGCCCCACCCGGGGTTCCATCCCATAATCAGCCACCAAACCCAGACACTATTGCATATGCAATCAAGATTTTGCTGAAAAGACCCTGATATAGATGTCTCCTGTGAGGCTTTGCCAGTTCCTGGCAAATACAGAAGTGGATACTCACAGTCATCTATATTATGGAACACAGGGCCACCAATATAGGAGCTATAGAAAGCACCCAAGGAGCTGAAGGAGTCTGCAACCCTATATGTGGAACAACAATATGAACTAATCAGTACCCCCAAAGCTCCTGTCTCTAGCTGCATATGTAGTCAACCATCATTGGGAAGAGAGGCCCTTTGGTCTAGCAAACTTTATATGCCTCAGTACAGGGGAACGCCAGGGCCAAGAAGTGGGAGTGGGTGGGTAGGGGAGCAGGGCAGGGGGAAGGTATAGGGGACTTTTGGGATAGCATTTGAAATGTAAATGAAGAAAATATCTAATAAAAGTGTGGGAAAATAAATAAATAAATTTAAAAAAGATGTCTTACTAGTATGAAATGCAACTGAGGCAACTGTAATACATGTGTCCCCAAAGTTCCCTATAGCACAAGCAGACTAATATACAGGATTCAAGTTGCATGACTTCTGTATCGTTGATCTTCTATAGTAGCTAGTCCTGGTTATAAATCTCATGGATACCTTATTGTTAATGACTGTGTCTGAGTGTGTAGTTGAATGTTTCTCCTAGAGAGATGGGTGAAGAGTCCTAGAAGTCTACTCCCTGGGCACAGATCTCAGAGTGATGCTTCCTTCTTGAGCTTTACATTCTCTCTTATGTTTCCCATTTCTCCTCTCTCTGTGCTCTCCTGTGCTCATGCCCTCAGGGCCAGCTCACCTGCACCTCCCATGTCCAGGGCTAGCTCTACTGTGCTGCCATGGTCCCACAAGGCATCAGTGGCTACACACACCTGTTTGCTTCTCGGGTATTTTCTAAAGCAGTATGAGCAGATGAAAGCCAGTTCTTAAGGAAGTGCCTAGCATGTAAGTGCTCTCCAATTGGAAGTTTGCATCTTCATTCTCTCCCCGGCTTCTCACAGAAGCATGTGACTCTGCCCCATGTGGGAATTCAAGACTGGTATCATATTTGAATGAAAGTTTAAATTTATATGATTTGGTCTTAATTATAGAGTATTTGCACAATACTAAAGAACCTGGCTTTAAATAAACAAACAACAAATAAATAAATAGACAAATAAATAAAATATAAATAAATAAATATTTTTAAATAAAACAAAATTTTCTGAATCACTTGGCCTTTATCATAGACTATTAGTACTTTCTCAAGAAAAAAATAACAATTTCCATCTATCCCATGGTTCTTGTAGGTTTTTTTTTTAAGATATTTTTTCATTTACATTTCAAATGCTATCCCAAAAGTCCCCTATATCCTCCCTCAACCCTGCTCCCCAACCCACCCACTCCTGCTTTCTGGT
This sequence comes from Mus minutoides, assembly GCA_902729485.2. NCBI lineage: Eukaryota > Metazoa > Chordata > Mammalia > Rodentia > Muridae > Mus > Mus minutoides. The sequence continues at coordinate 85,127 of LR750630.1, forward strand.
CCTGGCATTCCCCTCTATTGGGGCATATGATCTTCACAAGTCCAAGGGCCTCTCCTCCCACTGATGGCTGACTAGGCCATCCTTTGCTACATATGCAACTAGAGACACAGCTCTGGAGGGTACTGGTAAGTTCATATCGTTGTTCCTCCTATAGGGTTGCAGACCCCTTTAGCTCCTTGGGTACTTTCTCTAGCTCCTTCATTGGGGGGCCTGTGTTCCATCCAATAGATGAAGATGAGCACCCACCTCTGTATTTGCCAGGAACTGGAATAGACTCACAAAAGATAGCTATATCAGAGTCCTGTCAGCAAAATCTTGCTCGCATATGCAATAGTGTCTGGGTTTGATAGTTGTTTATGCCCCGGGTGGGGCAGTCTCTGGATGGTCCTTCCTTCCATCTCAGCTCTGAACTTTGTCTCTGTAACTCCTTCCATGGGTATTTTGTTCCCCATTCTAAGAAGGAACAAAGAATCCACACTTTGGTCTTCCTTCTTCTTGAGTTTCATGTGTTTTGCAAATTGTATCTGTTAAATTCATTTGTTTTACAACTTCTGTTAGTTTCAGTGTGTCTCTGTTTATTTTCTGTTTCCAGGATTAATAAGAGTGGGGTGTTGAAGTCTCCCACTATTATTGTGCGATGTGTCCTTTGAGCTTTACTGTAGTTCCTTTAATGGATGTGGATTACCTTGCATTTGGAGCATAGATGTTCAGAATTGAGAGTTCATCTGGGAGATTTTACCTTTGATGAGTATGGAGTGCCACTTCTTGTCTTTTTTGATAACTTTGAGTTGGAAGTCTATTTTATTAGATATTAGAAGGGCTACTCCAGCTTGTTTCTTTAGACCATTTAATTGGAAAATTGTTTTCCAGCCTTTTACACTGAGGTAGTGTCTCTCTTTGTCCCTGACGTGGGTTTCCTGTATGCAGAAAAATGTTGGATCCTGTTTATGTAGGCAGTATGTTAGTCTATGTCTTTTTATTGGGGAATTGAGTCCATTGATATTAAGAGATATTAGGAAAAAGAAATTGTTGCTTCCTCTTACTTTTGTTGTTAGAGTTGGGATTCTGTTCGTGCAGCTATCTTCTTTTAGGTTTGTTAAAGTATTACTTTCTTGCTTTTTCTAAGGGTGTCATTTCCCTCCTTGTGTTGGAGTTTTCCCTTTATTATCCTTTGAAGAGCTTGTGGAAAGATATTGTGTGAATTTGGTTTTGTCATGGAATACTTTGGTTTCTCCATCTATGGTGATAGAGAGTTTTACTGGGTATAGTAGCCTGGGTTGGCATTTATGTTCTCTTAGGGTCTGTATAACATCTGTCCAGTATCTTCTGGCTTTCATAGTCTCTGCTGAGAAGTCTGGTGTAATTCTAATAGGTCTGCCTTTGTATGTTACTTGACTTTTTTCCTTACCACTTTTAATATTCTATCTTTATTTAGTGTATTTGTTATTCTGATTATTATTTGTCAGGAGGGATTTTTTTTCTGGTCCAGTCTATTTTGAGTTCTGTGGGCTTTTTGTATGTTCATGGGCATCTATCTCTTTAGGTTAGGGAAGTTTTCTTCTGTAATTTTGTTGAAGATATTTACTAGCCCTTTAAGTTGAAAATCTTCATTCTCATCTGCTCCTATTATTTCTAGGTTCGGTCTTCTTGTTGTGTCCCGGATTACCTGGATGTTTTGAGTTAAGATCTTTTTGCATTTTGCATTTTCTTTGATTGTTATGTCCATGTTTTCTATGTACTCTTCTGCACCTGAGATTTTCTCTTCCATCTCTTGTATTATGTTGGTGATGCTCACATCTATGGTTCCTAATTTCTGTCCTAAGACTTCTATCTCCAGAGTTGTCTCCCTTTGGATTTTCTTTATTGTTTCTACTTCCATTTTTAGATCTTGGATGGTTTTGTTCAATTCCATCACCTGATTGGTTGTGTTTTCCTGTAATTCTTTAAAGGGTTTTTGTGTTTCCTCTTTAAGGACTTCTACCCAATTATCAGTGTTTTCCTGTAATTCTTTAAGGGATTTTTGTGCTTCCTTTTAAAGTACTTCTACATGTTTAGCAGCGTTCTCCTTTATTTCTTTATGTGAGTTATTAATGCCTCTCTTAAAATCCTCTAACAGTATCATAAGATATGATTTTAAATCTGGATCTTGCTTTTCGGGTGTGTTGGTGTATCCAGAACTTGCTGAGGTGGGAGTACTGGATTCTGATAATACCAAGTGGTCTTGGTTTCTGTTAGTAAGATAATTTTTTTAAATTATTACTTATTTTTTTATTTACTTTTCAAATATTATCCTGAAAGTTTTCTATATCCTCCCACTGCCCTGCTGCGCTATCAACCCACTCCTACTTCTTAGCCCTGGCGTTCCCCTGTACTGGAGCATATAAAGTTTGCAAGACCAAGGGGCCTCTCTTCCCAATGATGGCTGACTAGACCATCTTCTGCTACATATGCAGCTAGAGACATGAGCTCTAGAGCTACTTATTAGTTCATATTGTTGTTCCACCTATAGATTTGCAGATCCCTTCAGCTCCTTGGGTACTTTCTATAGCTCCTCCATTGGCAGCCTGTGTTCTATCTTATAGATGACTGTGAGCATCCACTTCTGTATTTGCCAGGCACTGGCATAGCCTCACTCGAGATAGCTATATCGGGGTCCTTTCAGCAAAATCTTGATGGTATATGCAATAGTGTCTAGGTTTGATGGCTGATTATGGAATGGATCCCTGGGTAGGGTAGTCTCTGAATGGTCCATCCTTTCATCTCAGCTCCAGACTTTGTCTCTGTAACTCCTTACATGGGTGTTTTGTTCCCTATTCTATGGATGAATGAAGTATCCACTCTTTGGTCTTAGTTCTTCTTGATTTTCTTGTGTTTTGCATATTGTATCTTGGTTATTCTAAGTTTCTGGGCTAATATCCACTGATTAGTGAGTGCATATCAAGTGACTTCTTTTGTGATTGGGTTACCTCACTCAGGGTGATATCCTCCAGATACATCCATTTGTCCAAGAATTTCTTAAATTCATTATTTTTAATAGCTGAGTAGTATTCCATTATGTAAATGTACCACATTTTCTGTATCCATTCCTCTGTTGAGGGACATCTGGGTTCTTTCGTTTGCCTTTGCCATCTGGTAATCTCTGGTGTTAGATGTTCTAGCTGTCTCTAGCTAGAGCTTGAACCTCCTGTGATTCTGTTAGCCTCTGTCAGCACTCCTGGGAGTCCAACTCTCTCCTGAATCCCAGTGGTCAAAACAGTCTCTGCAGACAAACTCTCCTCTTGCACGGGAGGTACACATTGGTTCAGAGCTTAGCTCTGCCTCCTGGCTGAGATGAAGGCCCGAAGGGACCTTGTCCAAGAAGCTCTGTTGCTTCTGTGGGATGCATGCTCTCCTGTGCGGACTCATCTCTGGGAGATCCGGAATACAAGATGGTAATCTTGTCTTAATCCTGGGGTCAGAGCCCTCCCTGGAGGCCAACTCTCCTCTAGCGGGGAAGGTGCACAGAGGTCTGGGTCCTGGCTGAGGATGTAGGCCGGAAGGGACCCTGTCCAAGAAGCTCTGTTGCTTCTGTGGCCCGCACACTATTCTGTGCAAACTGGTCTCTCGGTTCTTGTAGTTTAAATAATCAATCGTAATATAACAGTATTCTTTCAATGTTGATTGGCCCGAGGTTTAATGAGTAAAAATTAATGTCTTCATCTAAAGTTCAAGAAACCAACATTTATAAAAGCCTACAACAAACATTGGTGGCATTTAGAAAGACTGCATTATGTAAACTGTGTCTGAGTATTGGTTTTGTTACTCTCTGTTTGCTCTAAGTAAATATCCTTAATACATGTGAATCTTGGATTCTTCATGTGTAAAGGACTAATAATAGTCTCTTTCCCACATGTAATGTTACATCAAACATACAAAACCCTGTATAGTTACTGGTACACTTGTGACTACTTCAAATATGTTTGCTTCCCACTGGTTCAAAGAAGTTATAAAATCAGCAGATGATAATATATTACAAGTCCAGTGATTACTAAATCGAAGATGGATGTGTTAAAACAGTCTATAAAAAGAAGGGTTTCTAAAGATGTTTAAATAAGAAGTCAAATTCTATTTCCATAAATGAAGATGGATCTGTTTGTTCCATTATAACAGAAATAGTTTGAGGGAAATACTGCAGTGTGTTTAATGATGAAATATATCGTATGTCCAAAGGGAGAACCATTTATATCAGGGGAGATATTACCAAAAAATAGTCAGCTGAAATCAACATCAATATCCTTGATAATTCAGATCAGTTTAGGACTTTACACATCACAAAAAGCAATAACATGCATTTACTGGGGAGGGGGGGTGTTACTATAAGGTATTGATAACACTAACAATTTTGGGCATAGTCTAGACAAGTCAGAATAGTGAGAAACAAGAGTGTCTATTTAGTTTCAGTCCAAAGTTTCTAAAGCTGAGAACCATAAAGGATGATACAGAGGTTCAAGTTCGGAGGTAGGAAAAGCTATTGTCCTAGAACAAAGAGGAATGATTTCTTCCTCAGTAGAGGAGAGTCAGTCTTTTTTCTTAATGTCTCTGAGTGAGTATATAAGGAATAGCAGTCTGAGAAAAAAACAACCTGTTTTACTGAGTTCTCTCAAATGTACCCTCTTCGAAGTGAATGAAGCTTAAGTAAATATATGAATGCTCTGTGGGCCTGAGTGATCATGCAGAAAATTAATCATAATATTATTTATTTAATTAATTTTTGGAGGTTTTAATATATATTTCCCCCTTTCTTTTCCTGCCTCCAAACCCTCCTATATATTTCTCCTTGTTCTCTTTATTAAAATTGCAATGTAATTTTCATGGAGATTAAAAAATTATCTAAAGGTTCATATAGAAATATAAGCAATTCAGAATATCCAAAATGACACTGGACACTAAAAAAGACTCTGGGAGGTATCATTATTATTAATTTTAATTCCTTCTATGGAGATATAATAATAATAACTGCACGATGCTGGCATAAAAAAAAGACACTACTATCATAATGGATTGAGGACCCTGATATTAGTCCATGAAACTCAAGGTCACCTGATTCATTTTTGTGAAACATAATAAATACACAGTGAAGAAATGAGATTATTTTCTACAAGCATTGCTGGTCTAACTGGATTGGCATATCTACAGAATGAAACTAGATACCTCTCCTATCATGAGCAGAAATCAACTTATTATGAAGAACAGTTATCAGTATAAGAGCTGATACTCTGAATTTGATATATAAGAAAGTATGGAATGTATTTAGCGTAAAGGCACCAAGACTGACTTTCAGGACCCATGTGTAAAATCAACAATTATTAGAGGTTACACATGAAATGAAAATGATTCTTACTGCAAAGGACACCACCATTCAAGTGAAGAGGCAGTCTACAGCATGGGAAACTAACTTCACCAGCTGTACATTAAAAGAGAGTTAATATTTTGAACATATGAAAACTAAAAACAACAAACAAACAAAAAACAGAACATAAGGAACACAAAACAAATTTTAAAATCAGACATGGAACTAGCCAGATTGGTTTCAAAACATGAAATACAAATAGCAGAGATTTTTTTTTTTTTTTTTTTTTTTTTTTTTTTGCCTATGGCTCTTTTATATAATATACCACAACTGCAGTTTCCCCTTCCTCCACTCATTCCAGCTCCACCCCAACTCCCCTTTCTTCAGATCTAGTCCTCATTCCTTTTCCTTTAGAAAGGGGTAGGCCTCAAGTGGATAATATCCAATATCCTTAGCCATTAATCAAATGCTATTTAAACTAATTGAGAGTTTTATCATATTCCAGTCAGCCGTGCTAAGATTTAAAAACTGATGACAAACCTGTATGAATTTGAGGAATGTATATATCCACTAGTAGTGAAAGTGCATAAGACATTATCAACATCAGTGCAGCAATTTCTTAAAAAGTTAGAAATAGATCTACCATATTGGGACAGCTATACTTCTTTTAATTATATATACTCAAAGAATCGTTCAACTTATTACAAAGATGTTTGCTCATCCAGGTTCATTAAAGATCAATTGACAAAAGCCAGGAAATGGAAACAATCCATATGTTCATCAACTAATGAGTGAGTAATAAACATAACATATTTACCTAATGGAATATTACTCAACTGTTAAGAAAAATAATATTCTTTGATAAGTATGTAGACGGACATAAGACAGAGAAAGACAAACAACATGTTTTCTTTCTAAATGTTAATGCTAGCATTGATTCTTTGTTTAGGTGTGTTTCATTTGACCACCTATAAAGGTTATGAAATTAGTAAGGAGCCATGAGAAAAAGAGGGAAGATAGAATGTAGTGATGTAAAAAGGAAAGAGGAACAATAGAGTACGAAGAATTAAATGGAGTAGGAAAATGTGGTGTGCAGTAGAGCAACCAATATAGCAAGTGATAACTAACACTAAAGGTTTTAAGACAAACCCATAGAGAAGCCTATTACTGTAGAAGCCTCCTAACATATATATTCATAAGTATTAAATAAGTTATAGTATAGCAGTGCAACAATATCCAAACTATACACTATTTGCTAACAACAAAAATCCAATACGAAGACAAGGTTATTTCTTCAGTTGTAGGCCCTAGGTTTGGAGACTTCCCCAGACAATAAAAGATCTTGGAATTTCCAGCATTATTGAGTTATAAACATGGCAAAATCATGTGGGTGATGACCTTTAAATGTTAGCTTTCATAATGCTGAAAAATGCTAAACACATTAAGATAGGAAAGTAATCGTCAGTATTACCTAGCTGGGAACTCTGGGAGGTACAATAATGTCTGTCCTGTCAAGACATGCCCACTGATGCAATAATATCAAGGAGATCACAGAAAAATCTAATCACTTTCTGATCACATTTAAGGTCTGCTTATTGAGATGAATCCCATAACTGGTTTCATTATCAGGTCAAAATTCTGTATCTATATAAATCCTAGACCCTATGGTATAATCTGTTACTATCATTCTGATAAACGGACATTGTATTAAAAAGACTTCTAAAGACGTTATTTCTATATCCATAGATCAGTGCACTGCTGAGTCATCAATAAAGGTTCTTTACAGAGTAGATGTTAAATAGCATTCAAATACACCATCGGGCAGCATGCATAAAGAGACTTTGGAGTGCTTAGCCCTACATGAGACATCTACCTAGTAACCCCTCCAACAAGACTTGCAGAGCATCACAGAAGAGGGAAATCAGGGAAAGATCCTAAGAGCCAGAGATTCTAGACAACTCTAAAGAATCTGTTTTCCAAACACAAGACACACATGGCTCACAGATATACATAGAATCACAAGTAGTGTTGTGTTTGAGTTCCAACTCATGGAATGGGCCTTAACGTAAATTGGATAACGATGGGATACTCCCACAAGTTTGTAGCATGATTACACTAGTGTATCTTATAGGCAGGTCACCATTCTAGATCACAGGGTTTGTACCTGGGTTGGTATTTATCTTCCAGAGTGTTTTCCAGTACCATGAAGTAGTACATAGGGGGAAAGGCTCCATTTATGCACTGGCTCTATTTCTCCATGTTCAGTTTTGTGTAGGTGTCTTTTGAAATAGGGCCTTACTGTCAGTTTGTAAAGAGCCATCAATAGCTTTGGCAAGAGCCTGGAATGTTTGAGGGTTCCAAAGGGTCATCAATAATGTTGGTCAACATTTAAATTAGATTAACACAAGCCCAATTACTGGAAGCCTCATCTGGGAACAAAAGATGTCCTGTTGGGTGTTCTGTCTTCCTTGTTATTTGATGATTCCCTTTCCCCTCTTCCCACCTCTTACCCTATTTGATCCTTCTTTTCCACACTTGTCACCTCCTGGTGATCCATAACTATATATTCCATTTTCCTTTCTTTGGGCGGTCCATCCTTCAATCCTAGTCCCTTACTCTCTGAATTACCTCTGTGGTTATATGGATTGTAGCTTGGTTATCATTTACTAACATCTGTATTCATATATAATTGAATGCATATCATGTTTGTCTTTCTGAGTGTGGGTAATCTCACTCAGGGCGACTTTTCTCATTCTATCTATTTACCTGCATATTTTATTTTTAAAATGGTGGAATAATACTCCATTGTATAAATGTACTACATTTTGTTTACCCGTTCATTTCTTGGTGGACATCTTAGTTGTTTCTAATTGTTGGTCCTTATGAATAAATCAGCAAAGAAGATGTTTGAAAAAGTGTCCGTGTAGTAGGATGAAGTGACATCGCACTTTTAAATGCATAACTTGAGAGAAATAACCTGGAAGCAAGATTAAAGACACACACACACACACACACACACACACACACATATACATATCTCAAAAGTAGTCTTTTTAGAATTGGTCTCAAGGTCTGAAATTTGACTGACAATGATGCCTTGTATTTATGATTCAGTTGAATGAAACTTTAGTTGAAGAAAAGTGCTTTTCTTATGTATGTATCAAGCAACAATTTAGTAAAGTGTTCACTTCTAGAAATGCAACAATGGTCTGTTTGTGCAAATTATTTATCCCTATCTTGTTTGGTGCTGTATCAACTATTCCATTATAACAACTGCACCGTAGGAGATCAAGTGCTGCTCCTGCATTTAGGTGTTCCCACTCAGAGGCAGCAGTTTCTTCTATAATGTTTATAGAAAACAGAAATCACAAAGATTCCAGGATATGCTGGCTTTCTGCTCATGAATTTACTTCTGAGAAACATATGAACCCTGAAGACTTCAGACACAGGTAAGCAGATTTGACTTGGTAGATTCTGTAACTTTAACCTGTCCAAGACTTTGGGTTATTTCATCGTTCCTGAAGGCAGATCTGATATGTTGACTTCATTTAATGCAGGTGAACTTTAGTTTATGTCTCAGCAAATAACCACACAAATGGTTAGAAGGTTTCTTCATCTCCAAGGTGTGATGATAAACCCGGAATATCCACTTATTTTACCCTATAGAACAAATTTAGCAGTAGTCGAAGTTATGTCCTTGCTTCTGTTTTTCTATACTATAAACACCCATACCCAAATATTTTAAAAATATTTCTATGTCACTGTGTTAGGAAAATTTATTGTGAGGTTGGTGGGGACTAGTTATAGCTCTAGAATAAATGGTAAGTATAAAAATATACAGAAAATGTGGTAAATTTACACAATGGGGTACTACTCGGCTATTAAAAACAATGAATTTATGAAATTCTTGGGCAAATGGAGGTATCTGGGGGATATTATCCTGAGTGAGGTAACCCAATCACAAAAGAAGTCATTTGATATGCACTCACTGATCAGTGGGATATTAGCCCAGAAACTTAGAATAACCAAGATACAATTTGCAAAACACAAGAAAATCAAGAAGAAGGAAGACCAGCTTGTGGATACTTCATTTCTCCTTAGAATAGGGAACAAAACACCCATTAAAGGAGTTACAGAGACAAAGTTTGGAGCAAAACAAAAGGATGGATCATCCAGAGACTATGCCACCCGGGGATCCATCCCAAAATTAGCCACCAAACATAGATACTAATGTACATGCCAGCAAGATTTTGCTGAATGGACACTGATACAGTTATTTTGAGTGAGGCTATGCCAGTGCCTGGCAAATACAGAAGTGGATGCTCATAGTCATCTATTGAATGCAACACAGGGCCCCCAATGGAGAAGCTAGAGAAAATATCCAAGGAGCTGAAGGGGTCTGCAACCCTATAGGTGAAACAACAATATGAACTAACCAGTAGCCCTAGAGCTCGTGTCTCTAGCTGCATATGTAGCAGAAGATGGCCTAGTCGGCCATCATTGGGAAGAGAGGCCCCTTGGTCTTGCAAACTTTATATGCCCCAGTACAGGGGAAGGCCAGAGCCAAGAAGGTGGGGTGGGGGGTAGGGGAGCATGGCACGGGGGAGGGTGTAGAGGATTTTGGGGATAGCATTTGAAATGTAATTGAAGAAAATATCTAATAAAAATTTGAAAAAAAAAGAATCTCAATATGAAAATATCACCTTGGACTTATAGTTGAACTAAATGCATGCAAAAAAATGTCCTTATAATCTCACAGGTAAATCAAGAGATGCTATGCACATGTTAGAGTAGGGCACTGTGAACACAGACCCAGGAGTTTCAGCAAGGCTATATTTCAAGTAATGCTAGATTCATCAGCATCTCAGTGCCCACTGTCCAAAATCCTGTGTGAGGAGGATGTTTTCTCATCCATACCTAAATTTTACTTTAGTGATAATTTGTTATCTGGCCTTGAAGACTTGGGAAGAAATAATTTTCTCTTATTTATTTATTTCACAATTTCATATGTTTATACAGAATATTTTGGTCATTTTTATACCTGATACTCTCGTTGATACCTTCCTTCTCTCAATAAATCATCTCTTCTTCCTAGAGTCCTCTCTTTACATTACATCTTTTTATAAACCCACTGAGATTAATTATTGCTACTTTAATGAACATAGCTGGGGTTGTTTACTTCTATATGAACATTATATGAGTGGTTATACCACTGGAGAGAAATTATTTCCACTTTCCAATCAAAACTGGCATATTTAGCCAAAGTGATTCTTTAGTTGGACATGAGTTTGAGGCTTTAGGCAGGGTTGATCTACAAACTAGTCTATTGAATCACAAAGACTGTTTTATTTTATTTTATTTTATTTTATTAGATATTTTCTTATTTTATATTTCAAATGCTATCCTAAAAGTTCCCTCTCCCCTCCCTGCACCCTGCTCCCCTACCCACCCACTCCCACTTCTTGTCCCTGGCATTCCCCTGTATTGGGGCATATAAAGTTTGCAATACCAAGGGGCCTCTCTTCCCAATGATGGCCGACTAGGCCATCTTCTGCTACATATGCAGCTAGAGACATGAACTCTGAGGGTTCTGGTTAGTTCATATTGTTGTTACTCTTATAGGGTTGCAGACCCCTTCAGCTCCTGCAGTACTTTCTCTAGACTATTTTATTTCTTTCTGTACACTTTCTGTTCTAACTGGGCACAGAAAAACAGTGGCTGCTGGCCAGATGTTCACATCCTGATTTGTATACTGTCCTAGATTATTTTCCCTTCTCCTCTTCCCAGCCCTCCCAAGACAGATAACCATGTGAGGCTTTCCCAGCCACACCACATTACTGGCTCCTTCCTTTTCTGATCTTTTCATCTTTGGCCATACACTAGGATCCCCTTCTAAAAGTTGCACCTTTGAGTTCCTTGGGAACACACCATCAAGATTTTCTTTTAAAGACCAAAACACACTTTGGGAAACTTGTTCCTCCAGTCCCTGGTAGGCAATTGAAACCAAGTTCTGTAAAGATTCTACATTCACAATTAAAGTCACAAGATTCCTTGCTGTTGGAACTGGCCACTTTAATCCTTTAAGGTGCACTGTTGAAATATATCCTAAAGAAGAAGTGTAAATTTGGTCTTGAGACAGTGAAAACAAATGTGTCATTGTATTTTCATTATAATTAATCAAATTTCTCTACAGCAGAAATAGTCCTCACTTCTACCTCCTTGTCTGATCATTTTCCTACTATCATTTATAGCATTGCTTCTTTCTATTATCTTCATATGATACAGAATATTATGCATCTTTGATGAGGGAAATACTCGGAAGAAATAGGTCTCCAGACATTAGCACAACTGATATTAGGATGGAAATACCATTCAAGCCTTAAAATCTAACATGTAGGCAGCGCTACCTGCTAAAATAAGAAAAAGGACTTAATCCAACAAAGTCTGTATTTCTAGGAAAATCCCTAAATGTGCTAAGCATGCTTTTGACCTTCTGTAGTCATGTTTCTGGTTTTATTTTTCTTGCTAAATGTTGTGTGCTAAGCCAGGATGTGGGTTTTTTGTTTCCAGTGTGTGTGTGTGTGTGTGTGTGTGTGTGTGTGTGTGTGTGTGTTTAAATAACCAACCCGAGCCGGGCGTGGTGGCGCACGCCTTTAATCCCAGCACTCAGGGGGTAGAGGCAGGTAGATTTCTGAGTTCAAGGCCAGCCTGGTCTACAAAGTGAGTTCCAGGACAGCCAGGGCTATACAGAGAAACCCTGTCTCAAAAAAAAAAAAAAAAACGAAAAAATAATAACCAACCCAAGAAAGACTTGGGACTGTACTCAGGTCCCAACATTCAGTGTAGTTGTCAGCTGGCTAATAAATATGGTCTATTGGCCTAAACCTCTGTTTATGTGGTCTTCTCTGGTGGATACCACACAACACTGAAAATAGATGAAACACTATAGTCTCTTGGATTAGAATATATGCAATGAGATTGTTCACAAAGCATTGCTGAAGTAGCATGCCACTTTTATGCTGAATACGACGTGCTTGGAGACTGAGATGACTGCTCATTGGAGCTTACTTATGTAAGGAAGGAACAACAGAAATGAGAATTACAGACAGAGCTATTCACTGTAACTTCTGGTTCAGTGAGAAAATTGGTTAAAAGAGAGAGAGGATTGTATAATGTTCTGACTTCTGTTCTTATGGCTGGGTGAAGGGAGAAAAGGTAAGGAGGACAGAATTCAGATCTGGGGGTCCCACTAATTAGAAACAACAATAAGGATCAGAGAGTGGGGAGAAAGGGAATAGAATAGAATAGAATATAGAATAGAATAGAATAGAATAGAATAGAATAGAATAGAATAGAATAGAATAGAATAGAATAGAATAGAATAGACAGAAGATACTCTTCAGATATGGTCTTTGGTGGAGAAAGGAAAATCGAGGTTGAACTTGGGTAGATTTATTCATTTGACTTTCTATTCTTTTTTTCTTTCTTTCTTTCCTTTTCTTTTATTTCTTTGATTGTATATTTTACTTATTTACATTTCAAATGTTATCCCCTTTCCCTATTTGCCCCATGCAGAAACCCTCTATCCCATCCTTTCTCATCCTGCTTCTATGAGGATGTACCCTCTCCCACCCACCCACCCACTCCTGCCTCCCCACCCTGGCATTACCCTACACTGGAGCATTTAGCTGTCACAGGACCAAGGGCCTCTTCTCCCATTGATTCCTGACAAGGCCATTCTCTGCTACATACACAGCTGGAGCCATGGATCCCTCCATGTGTACTCCTTGGTTGGTGGTTTAGTCCCTGGGAGCTCTGGTTGATTGATATTGTAGTTCTTTCTATGGGGGTTGCAAACCCCCTCAGCTCCTTCAGTTCTTACTCCAACTCTTCCATTGGGGAGCCTGTATTCAGTCCAATGGTTGATGGCAAGCATCTGCCTCTGTATATGTCAGGCACTGGCAGGACCACCCAGGAGACAGCTATATCAGGCTCCTGTTAGCATGCACTTCTTGGCATCCACAATACTGTCTGTGTTTGGTAAATATATATGGGATGGATCCCTAGGTGGGACATGTCGTCTGTGGATGGCCTTTCCTTCAGTTTTTGCTACGCACTTTGTCTCCATATTGGTTCCTGTGAGTATTTTGTTACCTCTTCTAAGAAGGACCAAAGCACTAAAAACTTTCATCTTTCTTCCTCTTGAGCTTCATGTGGTCTGTGAACTGTATCTTGGGTATTATGAGCTTTGGGGCTAATATCCACTTATCAGTGAGTGCATACATACTTACATCTTTTGTGACTGAGTTACCTCACTCAGAATATTTTCTACTTCTGTCCATTTGCCCAAGAATTTCATAAATTCATTGGTTTTAATAGCTGAGAGGTACTCCATTGTGTATATGTACCACATTTTCTGTATCCATTCCCCTGTTGAGGGACATCTGGGTCTTCCCAGCTTCTGGCTATTATAAATATAGTTTCTATGAACATAGTGGAGTATGTGTCCTTATTACATGTTGGAGCATCTTCTGGGTATATGCACAGGGATGGTTTAGCTGGGTCCTCAGGTAGTACTATGTCTAATTTTCTGAGTAACAGCCAAACTGATTTCCAGAGTGGTTGTACCAGGTTGCAATCCCACCAGCAATGGAGGAGTGTGCCTCTTTCTCCACTTCTTTGACAGCATTGTTGTCACCTGAGTTTTTGATCTTAGCCATTCTGACTGGTATGAGGTGGAATCTCGGGGTTGTTTTGACTTGCATTTCCCTGATGATTAAGGATGTTGGACATTGCTTTAGGCGCTTCACGACCATTTGAGTTTCCTCTGTTGAGAATTCTTTGTTTAGTTCGGTACCCCATTTTTAATACAGTTATTTGATTGTCTGTAGTCTAATTTTTTGAGATTTTTGTATATATTAGCCCTCTATTGGATGTAGGATTGGTAAAGATCTTTTCCTAACCTGTTGGTCGGCATTTTGTCCTATTGAAAGTGCCCTTTACCTTACAGAAACTTTGCAATTGTATGAGGTTCCATTTGTCAATCCTTGATTTTGAGCATAAGCCATTGGTGTTCTGTTCAGGAACTTTACCCTTGTGCCCATGTGTTCGAGGCTCTTTCTCATTTTCTCTTCTATTAGTTTCAGTGGCTCTGGTTTTATGTGAAGGTGCTTGATCCACTCGGACATGAACTTTGTACAAGGAGATAAGAATGTATCAACTTGCATTTTTCTACATGCTGACTGCCATCATTTGTTGAAAATGCTGTCTTTTTTATCTACAGATTCAATGCAATCCCCATCAAAATTCCAATTCAATTCTTCACTAAGTTAGAAAGGGCAATTTGCAAATTCATCTGAAACAATAAAAAACCTAGTATAGCAAAAACTATTCTCAACAATAAAGGAACCTCTGGGGGAACCACCATGCCTGACCTCAAGCTGTACTCCTTGCATATCTTATAGGTATGGAAAATTTTGTGTGGAGTTTGGTGTTCCCTTCCCTTTCTCCCTCTACTGGACACCCCACCTGGTTATAGCAGGTAACCATGACCACCTCTCTATGCCCCATCCCTGCTGTATCCTGCCCTTACCCCTTATCCCCACTGCTTGGAGTCTCATCTGGGGTCAGCCCCATAAACTCATATGACCCTCCTCAATCACAGATCTCCAGCTTATTACAAATATTCCTCCTACAAGTTTCCTTATTCCACCCCCCTTGCCCTACTCTTCCCACACCTGACACCCCGCCCCCCAATCCATGTCCCATCCAGTTCCCTTTGTCTCTGGCACATCCTATGTTCGTTTTATTTCTCCCTTTGAGTGAGATTCAAGTATCCTCTCTTGGGTCCTCCTTGTTATTTAGCATTCTTTGGGTCTGTGTATTATAGCATAATTATCCTTTACTTCATGGCCAAGTGAATACATACCATGCCTAGTCTGGGTTACCTCACTCAAGTTGATATTTTCTAGCTCCATCCATTTGCATGCAAATTTAGTGAGGCCTTTGTTTGGGGGAGTATAGTCTTATTCCAGTGTGTAAATATACCAAATGTACTTTATCTATTCTTCAGTTAATGGGCATCTCTGTTGTTTCCTATTTGTGACTATTATGAATAAAGCTGCTATGAATATAGTTGAACAAGTGTCCTTGTGGGTTGATGGAGCATCTTTTGGATATATGCTCAGGAGTGGTATAACTGGATCTTGAGGTAGAGTTATTCACAGTTTTCTGAGAAACCACCAAATTGATTTCCAAAGTGGTTATCCAAGTTTGAACTCTCACCATCAGTGGAGGGGTGTACATCTTCTTAAAAAAAAAATGAGCAGCTGTGTAAAGATGAGGCAGGATGGTGCAGCTGGACATTTGAGATATCAACAAGTGTTTGTGGGTGGGGAAGCAGGCTATCGGTATTTTTGATATAGAAAGTCAACTCTGGAATGATGGTGGCTAGGGATAAGAAGGCAAAAGACAAAGTAAATGGGAATCATCTACTCTGAGAAGGGAAAAGGGGGCGTTCATATCTTCCTTCCCCAATACATTAGCACTGAACCTCATTTATCCTATGCTCTCTTTGTTCAGTCCCTGTTCATTGGCTTAACCATGATGTGAGAAGATGTGAAAATGTGGGTAGCTATTGTTTCTGACTGCTCCTCCCTCAGAGGCATTGTAGCCACACACAGTTCAGCATCTATCCAGCAGATGCTCCACATCTGGAGTCGGTGTGCCGAGTGACCAAAAGTCTGTTTCCGTGTGCTCTCTACCTACCACCAAGATCTTCTGATTTGAATTAACACATTCTACATTCTTTTTCCATATGACACCAACATAAGAAATGCTCACCCAAGCCCTTCATCAGCAATTCCACAGTGGTGGAGATTTCATCGATGACATGGGATTGAAAGTGACATTTGTCAGGTGAGTTATCAGAAAATTGTATTAACAGCCCTGGGCTTAATCACTTCACAAGGAAAAACATTGTGTTAGTTGTTGTTCTCTTTAGTTCCTTTTCATGAATAACTGTGAAATGGCTCCACCATGTGGTTGAACTATGCATCTTACTCATAGACAACCAACAGCAGCACACTCAATGCTATTGATTGATTCACTAAACAAACACTTGTGTTCAGAATGTGCCAACCCATATTTTCTGTACTGGATATTCTGCAACTAAAACATACACTTCTTCAATCCCCTAATCTATAATCATCATTCAAATTTTCTAAGACTAACCAATTTTTTTGGCACATCAGAGTAAATATAAAGCCAGACTTGATGACATAGGAGGAGTTGAGGCAGGAAAATTGCAAGGCCAAGAACTGTTTGTCATTTGATGGGACCCTATTTTAAAAATCTGAAAATGTTACAGTGGAGAGAGCTTGTCATTAGAGTTCTTCTCTGCCATGTGAGGCCCTAGATTTTGGTAGTCAGTGCCATAAAAGAATGAATGAATGAATGAATGAATGAATGAATAAATAAGTAAATAAATAAATAAAGTAAGTAAGTTAAAATTCTAATTGTTTTTAATGGAAATGATATAAAATGATAATTAAGTTTTAGTTGTGTCATTGATGTATAAGAATACTTAGATGCACTGTATAAATTCTAGTTTTTAATAGTTTTTCCTAAGAAAGTGATCCGGAGCTTAGTAAACATATTAAAACCCTGGGGTAATTTTCTCAAGAATTTCAAATGCTTATACTAGCACATCCTGTGTAGAAGACTGCAGGCAGAGGAGAGTGAGATGCAGCCTTCTTGTGTATCATCCACAGCCCCTGTGTGTCTTATACAGGAAAAGAATTGCACCTGTGTCTATCAGATTAAATCACTTCTAAGATCCCTTCAAGCTATAACAAATGTTGAACCTGATTATCAGAAAACAGTTCATAGTATGTCAATATTGTAGTCTTGGAAGGAAAGATTCATCA
The DNA here is from genome assembly GCA_902729485.2 of Mus minutoides. NCBI lineage: Eukaryota > Metazoa > Chordata > Mammalia > Rodentia > Muridae > Mus > Mus minutoides. Next base: position 102,383 of record LR750630.1, read on the forward strand.
CTGCCTTAGATTTACATCTTTAACTGTCATAAGGCAGGAATCTCTTTACCAAGTGACAGTGTGACATACCTGGTTTCAACAGATGGTTCGATAAGTAAAAACACAATAATGCTTTTGCAGAGGGCTTTAGTTTCTATAACCCAGGAGAAATTTGTTCATTACAGCCTGCAACTCCAATTCTTTGGGAACTGTTGCCCTCTTGTGGATTGTGTGGGTACTGCATTCATATGCCCACCACTGAAATCTTTCCAGGCATGTCATTATAAATAAAATAATTGTTTTAAAATATGTGACACATTGGGAGGTGGTGGTATTTGCCTTTAATCCCAGCAGTGGGAGGCAGAGGCAAGGGACTATATATAAGTTCATGGTCAGCCTGGTCTACAGTGCAAGTTCCAGGATTGCAAAGGCTCCACAGAGAAGCCCTATCCAAGAAAACACAGGAAGAAATAATCCCAGACCACATCAATCAAGAAAGGGAAACATACACACACAAGTTCATAGTACACATACACCACCACCACCACCACCACCACCATCACAACCACCACCACTACCACCACCACCACCACCACCACCTGTGGGGAATTGCAGGCTGGTCTCCAGTCGAGCTGAGGTCTGAACCCTGATGGTCATAATCCACATGCTCCTCGAACTCTGGCCCCTGCCTAAGGTACCACCTCCCACAGCCCCCACAAGAGAATCATGGTCAGTAGTCATGTAAGCAATGGTTCAAGCTTCTGACCTTCAGGCTAAACTCCTCCCCAGTTACCTAGCAACAATGAAGACCATAAAAAGGGGTGCTCAGCCCCCACCTCGCTCTCTTATTCCTTTGTCCTCTTACCTCTCACTTCTCTCTCCTCTTCCCTTTCTCTTTGTCTTCTCCTCTCCTCTCTCCTTTCTCTTTCTCTCTAGCCTCTCTCTCTCTCTCTCTCTCTCTCTCTCTCTCTCACTCTCTCTCTTCTCTCCTCTCCTCTCCCCTGCATTTCTATAATAAAGCTCTTAAACCATAGAGTGTCTCTGCTCCTTCAAGTTCCACTGAGCACTCTGGTTAGTGTTGGGAACTTCTTCCCCTATTCCCTCTCTCCCACAACCCTGGTGGCTTTAGCAAAGTAGCTGGAGGGGGGGGGTCTGGGTCAGGGGCTTCCCTTTTTCTACCCCCGCCACGTGGATGGATCAGAGATGATCACCCGGGGCCATGTGGAAAGCGTCCCAGCAGCCCCCCAATGCCTGTGTCCACCTGCCCAGAGCACATGGATTAAAGCTGGATTTCATCAGCAATAAAAACACCAGAGCCTGGCGTGGTGGCACACGCCTTTAATCCCAGCACTCGGGAGCCAGGCGGATTTCTGAGTTCGAGGCCAGCCTGGTCTACAAAGTGAGTTCCAGGATAGCCAGGGCTATACAGAGAAACCCTGTCTCAAAACAAACAAAACAAAACAAAACAAAACAAAACAAAACAAAACAAAAACACCAGAAACATTAGATGGAGCTCAGGGAGTCTTGTGGGAGAGTTGAAAGAAAGATTGAAGGAACTAAGGAGAGCAGGAACTCCACAAGAAAACAAAGAAAATCAATGAATCTGGATACTTGGGGGCTCTCAGAGACTGAATCACCAACCAAACAGCAAGTGTGGGTTGGAACTAGGCCCCTGCACATATGAGAGAGAAGTGAGAGAAGTGAGAGCTAAGAGGACAAAGGAATAAGAGAGCGAGGTGGGGGCTGAGCACCCCTTTTTATGGTCTTCATTGTTGCTAGGTAACTGGAGAGGAGTTTAGCCTGAAGGTCAGAAGCTTGAACCATTGCTTACATGACTACTGACCATGATTCTCTTGTGGGGGCTGTGGGAGGTGGTACCTTAGGCAGGGGCCAGACGAGCAGATTGGTCTTCATGCAACTGGAGCAGGAGCTATGCCTGAACCTTTGCCTGCCTGCCTGCCTGCCTGCCTGCCTGCCTGCCTGCCTGCCTGCCTGCCTGCCTGTTGATTCCCCACTGCTAAATGGACAGTCTTGTCTGATCTCAGTTGGAGAGGATATACCTAATCCCACAGAGACTTGATGTGAGAAGAAGAAGAAGAAGAAGAAGAAGAAGAAGAAGAAGAAGAAGAAGAAGAAGAAGAGGAAGAGGAAGAGGAAGAGGAAGAGGAAGAGGAAGAGGAAGAGGAAGAGGAAGAGGAAGAGGAAGAGGAAGAAGAAGAAGAAAGAAAGAAAGAAAGAAAGAAAGAAAGAAAGAAAGAAAGAAAGAAAGAAAGAAGAGGAAGAAGAACAAGAACAACAAGAACAACAAGAACAACAAGAACAACAAGAAGAAGAAGAAGAAGAAGAACAAGAAGAAGAACAACAAGAAGAAAGACTTGCATGATGGGCTAGTGGGAAGAGAGGAATGGTTGATATTGAGTTGTAAAGGGAAGAAATAAATTTAATTAAAAAGCCAATAAATAAGAAATTAAGTATTTTTGTCTGTTCAAATAAAGAAAACTAGAGATATTGTATACTAGCAATTTAACAGCACACTAGAAAGCTCTAGAACCAAAAGTATGAACCCAAAATGAGTAGACAAGAATTAATCAGACTTTTATCTATTATTTTTAATTTATTTTATTTAGATGTTTTTCTTTTTTATCTTTTGCCCTACAGGTCACTTGCATATATAAATGATTTCCTGTTTAGTATTTCTATGGGATTCCTGGGTGAGGGAATGAGTAGGTCTCTGATTCTTGTGCGTTCTCTTTGGCACTTTTCCTTCTGTTTGTTTGTTTGTATTTTTTTCTCTTCCAGTATGTTAAATATTATATTTTTATATTTGTATCCATTAGATACCTGTCTGTTTTGTAATAAATCTAGATGGGAGAGCTGATGGGGAGAAACTGGGAGGAATGGAGGTGAAATCATAGTCAGGATACATGATATGAGAGGAATTTTTTTTTTCAATAAAAGGAAAATTTTAAAATGTGACACAAAAAAGCAATAATCTTTCCTAAAAATGATTATGTCTGTCGAAAGAAGTAAGGGAAATAGAGAAAAAGTGATTTGTCAGAAACAACAAAACAAAGGCTTCATTTTTTCTTAAGTTTGACTTTTTCAGCACTTGACTTATCATTTTTAAAGATGTATTAACATCCTCAAGCTTTGAATTCAACTAACCCCTGTGGCAGAGTATTTTCTGTTACCATAACTGAATACCGTACACTGGGAAATTTATAACAAGTTGATATTGTATTTAGGCCATGTTACTACTTGCTATGAATTAATTTTGAAGCTGTGAATTCCAAGAACATGGTAAGCACATTTGTTAAGGGCCTCACTTCTTTACAACATGGATTTGGAATATTTTGCTCTAGATTTAAAAAAATAATACACTTTTTCTATTTTTTAATAACGGAGTGTAAAATCTCTCTCTCTCTCTCTCTGTATCTCTGTATGTGTGTGCAGTGTGGTGTGTGTAGTGTGGTGTGTGTGGTGTGGTGTGGTGTGGTGTGGTGTGGTGTGGTGTGTATGTGTGTGTAGATGTGAACAGACAATCATGAATATAGATGTCCAAAGATACCAGAGACATCTTTGAACTTACAGCTCAGATCCCCTGAAATAGCAACAAGGACTATCAACCTCTGAGCTCCAATTTTCCATAACTGCATATTTCTAGCTACAAAGCCAAAACAACTGAGAAATACTATGGTGTTTTGAATTGCCCCATAGTTTCATATATCTTAATGCTTGGTCTGCAATTGGTGGAACTGTTGTGGAAGGAATGGGAAGTGTGGCCTTCTTGGAGGACATGGAGGTGTATCACTAGAAGTAGGCTATGGAATTTCTTTTTTTTTTTCTTTTTTCTTGGATATTTTCTTTATTTACATTTCAAATGTTTTCCCCTTTCCATGTCTCCCCTTCAGAATTCTACCACCCTCCCTCTGCCTCTATGAGGGTGCTCACCCACCCACCCACTCTTGCCTCCCTGCCCTGACATTCCCTATACTGGGGCATTAAACCCTCTTGGGTTCAAGGACCTCTCCACCCACTGATGTCTAACAAGGCCATCCTCTGCCACATATGTGGCCTGTGCTATGGGTATCCTACTCTGAGTTCTTGCGCTCTCTCTCTCTCTCTCTCTCTCTCTCTCTCTCTCTCTCACACACACACACACACACACACACACACACACACACACACCACTCCTAGGCATATACCCAAAAGATACTCCAACATGTAAAATGGACACATGCTCCATTATGTTCACAGCAGCCATATTTATAATAGCCAGAAGCTGGAAAGAGCCCAGCTGTCCCTCAACAGAGGAATGGATATAGAAAATGTGGTACACTTACCCAATGGAATACTACTCAGCTATTAAAAACAATGATTTCATGAAATTGCAGGCAAGTGGATGGATCTGGAAAATATCATCCTGAATAAGGTAACTCGGGCACAAAAGACCACATGTGGTATGTGCTTCCTGATAAGTGGGTATTTGGCAAAGAGCATGGAGTACCGACAATACAACTCACACACCACATGAATCTCAGGAGTAAGAAAGACCAGAGTGGATGCTGCAGGCCTACTTAGAAGGGAGAACAAAATAATTAATGGAAGTAGAGGGTGTGAGGATCTTGGGAGGAAGAGGAGGGGGAACAGAAAAATAGAATCAGGTAGGGGAGGAGATGGAGGAGATGTACAGACAGTCAAGCACTTCTTGGCATCAACAATAGTATCAGGGTTTGGTGTCTGCAGATGGACTGTCTCCTGAGAGGCTTTGCCAGATGCTGACCATAAAGAGGTGGTGGCTCATAGCCAACCATCAGAACGACCACAGGGACCCTAATGGAGGAGTTAGGGGAAGGATTGAAGGAGCTGAAGGGGCCTTATCCGGTATCAATGGGAGGGGAGGCCCTTGGTCCTGTGAAGGCTTGATGCCCCAGTATAGAGGAATGCCAGAACAGTTAGGTGGGAGTGGGTGAGAGAGGTAGGGTAGCAACCTCATAGAAGCAGGATAAGGGGAAATGGGATAGGGGTTTTGCAGAGGGGAAACCGGGAATAACATTTAAAACATTTGAAGAGGATAACATTTGAAACACAAACAAATAAAATATCCATTTTTAAAAAATAAAGTGTAAGGTTATATCTAAAAGGAAGAAAAAAGGAAACTCTCCTTTGACATAGTTGGGAGAATCATGTGTTCAAGATAAGCTAGAGCATTGTCTCAAAAAAAGAAATTAAAAAATAATGAAATGAAAGGAAAAACAAAAAACAAAACAAAAACAAAAGAAAGAAATTAATCATCATCTTGATCACTAGCCCCTCTTTAACAAGAGAGTCAAGTCAGCCAGTGCTCTCGTGCTACCATTATTCTTGTTTCTGACCTTAAAAGTCCATAGTTCAACTATTAAGAGTGTTCCTTTCTGAATGCCTGATTGTTTTCTAGAGTTTTCTACACTAGAGTCACTGACAAAATCATCTTACCCTAACTTTACAGACAATCTACTCCTACAAATTCTTTCTAAGGATGGTGGTCATTGCTAACAATCTACATTTCTAAATTCTTTCCAAGGGTTGTGACTGAATCATTAAACTGCTCTAACAGCAATGCTTGAAAAAGATCAAGGACTGTTATTGTGAGACCAATGATAGGTCTCAAAGAAGGACTGGAAGCCCCCTCAGAGCTTTCACACAGCACATAGACTAAGAAGGATATAAGAGCTGTGAGTAGAACAAGCAGAGGGATACTTCATACCATCACATAGTTCTCTAAGGCACATACATTTTGATTGTGATAACTGATGGGTTGCATTTCACAAGTTCTAAAGCTGTTCTATTGTTCTTGTATTGCCCTGCAAAGAAACATTTATTCAATGATGACAGCAATACAAACAGGTACAGCCATTGTGGAGTCATGTGGAGATTCCTAGAAACCTTGAAAGATATCTATCAGAAGATCCATTTATACCACTTTTGAGAATATGCCTCAAAGACACTACATCTTCTACAGACACAGTTGGTCATCCATGTTTATTACTGTTCTATTCATACATATCCACAAGTTGGAAATAGCTTAGATGTTAATCCACTGGTGAATGGATAATGAAAGTGTACATGTCAGCGACAGACAGGTAGACCAATGAAATAAGATTGAAGACCCAGAAATGAATCCACACACCTATGGTCACCTGATCTTTGACAAGGAAGCTAAAACCATCCAGTGAAAAACAGCATTTTCAACAAATGGTGTTGGCACAACTGGCAGTTATCATGGGAATTGATCTATTCTTATCTCCTTGTACTAAGTTCAAGTCAAAATGGTTTAAGGAACTCCACATAAAACCAGAGACACTGAAACTTATAGAGGAGAAAGAGGGGAAAAGCCTCGAAGATAAGGGCACTGGGGAAAAATTCCTGAATAGAACAGCAATGACTTGTGCTGTAAGATCAAGAATTGACAAATTGGACCTCATAAAGTTGCAAAGCTTCTGTAAGGCAAAAGATATTGTCAATAAGACAAAAGACCACCAACAGATTGGGAAAGGATCTTTACCAATCCTAAATCAGATAGGGGACTAATATCCAATATATATAAAGAACTCAAGACGGTGAACACTAGAAAATCAAATAACACCATTAAAAAATGGGGCACTGAGCTAAACAAAGAATTCTCAACTGAGGAATACCGAATGGCTGAGAAGCACCTGAAAAAATGTTCAACATCCTTAATTATCAGGAAAATGCAAATTAAAACAACTCTGAGATTCTACCTCACACCAGTCAGAATGGCTAAGATCAAAAATTCAGGTGACAGCAGATGCTGGCATGGATGTGGAGAAAGAGGAACACTACTCCATTGTTGGTGGGACTGCAAGCTTGTACAGCCACTCTGGAGTTTGGCGGCTCCTCAGAAAATTGGACATAGTACTATCAGAGAATCCTGCAATACCTCTCCTGAGCATATATCCAGAAGATGTTCCAACTGTTAATAAGGACACATGCTCCACTATGTTCATAGCAGCCTTATTTATAATAGCCAGAAGCTGGAAAAACAGAGGAATGGATACAGAAATTATGGTACATTTACACAATGGAGTAAATTAATTTTAATCAGCTATTAAAAACAATGAATTTATGAACTTCTTGAGTAAATGGATGTATCTGGAGGATATCATCCTGAGTGAGGTAACCCAATCACAAAAGAAGTCACTTAATATGCACTCACTGATAAGCGGATATTAGCCCAGAAATCTAGAATACCCAAGATACAAGTTCCAAAACATAAGAAAATCAAGAAAGACCAACGCGTGGATACTTCACTCCTCCGTAGAATAGGGATTAAAATATACATAGAAGGATGTGTAGAGACAAAGCTTGGAGCTAAAATGGAAAGATGGACCATCAGAGAGTGCCCCACCCGGGTGGTCCATCACATAATCAGCCACCAAACGCAGACACTTCTGCATACACCAGCAGGACATTGCTGAAAGGACCCTGATATAGCTGCCTCCTGGGAAGCTTTGACAGTTCCTGACAAACGCAGAAGTGGATGCTCACAATCATCTATAGGGCAGTACACAGGGTCCCCAATGTAGGAGCTAGAGAGAGTACCCAAGAGTTGTAGGGGTCTGCAACCCTATAGATGGAACAACAATATGAACTAATCAGAACCCCCAGAGCTCATGTCTCTAGCTGTATATGTATTA